>JAPYZD010003642.1:0-13039 GCA_030522725.1 Ichneumoninae sp. B BG-2022a
ATAAAAATCTGAAAAAATTCATACTTATTATGGGCACTGAAAAGATTCATTTTGCATAATAATAATTTCAAAATGTTATTAACAAATTGTTGAAAAAAATAGTTCATCAAAATATATGGTGACTCAATTTTTTTTTTAATAAAAAGGATTCGTTCATTTTTCAGAATACGTATGAATTTTTTCAGATTTTTATCTTTATTTTGATTTTTCTCGTTTTTTACATGGAAAACTGGGCAAAATTCAAAATAATCTGAAAAAATTCATACGTATTCCGAAAAGTGAACGAATCATTTTCATAAAAAAAAAAGTTGAGTTGCCACATATTTTGATGAACAATTTTGTTTTCAATAATTTGTTAATAACATTTTGAAATTATTATTATGTAAAATTAGTCTTTTCAATGCCTACAATAAGTATGAATTTTTTCAGATTTTTATAACAATTTTTTCAGATTTTTATAACATTGGGAAGTGTTTGCAATTCTTGCCCGAATTTCTCGAATTTAGGAGGTATGAACAACACTCGCTCCAACCTCCTTAACACGAGGTGAAACAGACTCGGTCGGTAACGAAAACTGTAATAAATGGCAGTCGGAGATGGTAGACATTCCCCGAAAAAGCAAAGTATCAGCTGACATAAAATTCAATACCGCGTCCTCTGACGCGGTATTGAATTTTCCTTCGTTTTTACCCTAAGTATCAACAATTTTTACATTGCATTGACTCGAAAAATGCAAGCATCTCTTTTGCACTCATATGTCACGTGGTGCACGTTTCAACTCACCTCGATTAACTACGCCAAACCTCTGAGTATAGAAATTACCTTTGCAAAGTTGTGTGCAATCGCATCGCACTGTTCTTCATCTCTATCAAAGACGCCTCGAGAGTCTCGTTCGTCATCTTGCTATTGGCGAAGTTCGCCTCCAATCCCTGTATCTTAATTTTAAGTTCCATGTTCTCGAGCTTCGCAGTTCTCGCTTGATTTACCAGAAAATCGCGTTCTATCTCCGCCGTCTCGCAGTCCGTTTTTAAACGAACGTTTATAGCCTCGTTCTTCAACTTTTCCTCTTCCATACGTCTCGCAGCTACCAGAGCCGAATTCAGCTGCATCTTCAGCTGACTCGCGGAGCGTCGTTCGTCCTCCAGCAGCGTCTGCGCCTCGTAGAGAGAACGACGAGTGTCGGTGAGTTCCTTGTGCGCTTCGTCCAGCGATAACTGTGCAAAGAATAATTTTCACCGCTCGATGCATAATCAAAATATGCAGAAATATTTTTCGTTCTTACCGTTTTCCAGTGTAGTTCGTTTATCCGCTCTCGTAATTGAAGCCCCAAATTGTAAATATCGAGGAAATCTGCAGTTCCGGTATTCGCCATCTTTTAAAAACCGATCATAAAATCATACGTTTCGACCGGAAGTGGCGAAAGGAAGAGGGAGCCGCGACCGGATGGTTTCCGGAAATAATTTATGACACACTAAATGTTCGTGTTATACCAAAATATGTCTCTTGTACAACATTCGCGGTCTTTTGTACAATTATTATCGCACTGTAGTTCCAAATTTTAGATATCGAGGAAATCGGCCGTTTCGGTATTCGCCATTTTTTTTTTAAGTTTGCTCTTCGGACCGGAAGTGGCGAAGGGAATAGGAAGCCGGGACCGCACGGTTTCCAGAAATAATTTTGAGATACGCAAAGTGTTTAGTGTTATAACAAAATATGTTTCTTGTACAACATTCGTCGTTTTTTTATACAATTATTATTGTATCGTAGACCATAGTCCTTGAAGCCACGCTCGTGTCTTCGAGAACTCCACGCTATAACTGACCCTTACTCTTATAGATACAAAATAAAAAGAATATACATTCGGCCGGATAATCACAGCTCGCTTCTTCCATCACTGATCATCTCGTAATAATTGTGCTCCAGATTTAAGATACAATATTAAAAAAAAGAAAAAGGTCGGTAATTTAGGTAACAGTTTATCGCCTTCACTTTGTACAATTTCCATTCAATGGCTGTCCATGAACTGTATGTCCGAGAGCAGTAAAACCGTGTTTGGCAGAGGCCGAGGTTGCGGACTCAGCACCGTGAAAGTCTGCCGTTCGACGTCCACGTTCGTTCTGCAACAACCAAAAAAAAACCAAAATCAACTCTCTACCACGCTTACTACCACGAGAAAACGATACGACAAAAAGATGAAACCATACACGCAAACGAAGCCCGCGACGTTCGTCTGTACGACGTCGTCCTCCGGAGAGTCTGCGAACGAGACCGACAGCAGATGATGGAGCAGACTCGGGCCCGGCGAGACGGCGACGAGTTTGGTGAGATTGTCCTCGGCCTTCATCCCGAGGGGCATGCACGATGCCGGCAGAACGGGCGCTCCGATTTTGTACAGCCTCGCCTCGCTCCACTTCACTTCGAAGCTGTGAGGATAAAGCGGCGTTCTCGAGCCGTAAAAGTACTCCCTGACTCGCTGATCGCGCGCCTCGGTCCTCATCGTCTGGCTCCTCTCCACGACGCCGCCGCTCTTCGGCAGAAAGACGACCTTGACGAATGCCGGCATGTCGCGCACGAGCTCGTTGTAGAGGCGCTCCTGATCGAGAACGAGTATCGCGTCGACCTCGAACGCCTGAGCGGCGTGAGTGAGCAGTCTGTAACCTCCGCCCTTCACCCATCCGCAGGTGTTTATCACGATTCCCGAGACTTTGGCCTTCTTGTTGGCCTGCAGCCGGTCCGAGCACACCTCGGCCAAGCGCGAGACGAGTAGGTTGTACAGAGCTATGTTCGCTCCGGGCGTCTTGTGACCGAAGTGGAACGCCAAGGGCGCCTGCTGACTAAATCCCTCGACGACGCTCGACGGCCTCTCGACCAGCAGAGCTCCGACCGTTCCCGGTATCGCTATGTGGCCCTGGCCCACGTCCAGATCGACGCAGATCGGACGTCGGCCCATTCTGACCGCGTAATTCAGCAGGAGTCTGCACAGAGTGGACTTTCCAACGTCGCTGGGCCCCACGACCATCGTTATCGGACCTCTCGTGTCCTCCTTCTCCGCCGCTTCTCTGAGACGCTCCATAGCCGCGTGGCAGTTCAGATAGAGACCCATCGGCGTCTCCTTGGCCACGTAGCTCACGTCCGTCTTCCCTATTATCTCTATCGTACAACCCTGCCATGTGAAGACGGCGACCTTCGCGCCCGATGTGAACTCGTACTTCTTGCCCTTCACCAGCTCCGTGCCGAAAACCTCCGCGAGGCCGCTTCTCAACTGGGGAAAACAAACTTTGGTGAAAAATTCATACAAAACATGGCCATTTTTTTTATTTTTACACCGTCAACGGTTATTGACGCTGAAACAGTGGAGCAGTTTAAAACGGACTCAACTCTTAAACCAGATATATAGTTTTTTTTGGAGCAGATTATATAAGTTTATACTTCGTTACTGTACCGATAAAATTTTAGTAAAAAAACCCATAGGAGGTAAAGATCTAAAAGAGGGAAGGGGAGGAAAAGCATATCCGAGTTGGTAATACCAGAGGTAACAAAACTACCTAAAATGAGTGATATAATAAAATAAATCAAAGAAATATCAAAATACCAGATAGAGTTAGAGAGAAATAGAATTGGGGACACAGTAAATGAGAAGGGGAACGAAAGAGCAATAATATGGCTCGGAGAATGAAAAAAGGCTCAGAGAATAAAGAAAAGGAAAGAAGAGAAGAAAATGGATCTAACGTTTGAGTTAGATAGGAACGAGGCAGAAGGGGAAGAATGAATGAGCAGAAAGGAACGTAAATCGAGTCCATGCGCTAGGCCAGATAGAATTACAGAGAATTAGAATTAGGGACATAGTAGAGAGAAATCAGAACAGGAGAGCGATGAGATGGTTCAGAGAATGAAAAAAGGCTCAGAGAATAAAGAAAAGGAAAGAAGAGAAGAAAATGGATCTAACTCGAATGATAGCAACGAGGCAGAAGGGGAAGAATGAATGAGCAGAGAGGAACATAAAAACGAGTCCACAGTCTGCACTCGGCCAGATAGAATTACAGAGAATTAGGATTAGGGACATAGTAAACAGAAATCGGAACAAGAGAGCGGCTCAGAGAATAAAAAAAATAAGATGGCTCAGGAAACGAAAAAAGTGAAAGAGAAAATAAAGAAAAGGAAAGAATTGAAGAAAATATTTCTGACCCAAACGACAGGAACGGGAAAGAAGGGGAAGAATAAAAGAGTAGAGAGGAACGTTAACCGAGTCCATGCGCTAAGCCACTGGCCATGCAATAAATGCTATATATACGTCCTTTCTGTAAATATAAAAAATATTAATAATAATAGTGATAATAATAATATGCAATACGATACACCCTTGTAAGTTGTATGTACAGGAGTTATTCAGTCAAATAACAAATAACAAATAACAAAACTGACTTCTCACCTCGAGCGTTACTTTCTCATTCTTGCTCTCGACTTCGAAACGCAGCTCGCAGTCGGCGTCGAGTTTGAATTCCTGCGTCGGTGACTTCTCTTCCGTCATGATGAAGAAATTGCTTTTTTTTACGTATCAAATAATCAATGTCATCGACTTCTCGTTATCGTGTCCCTTTCCTACATAACCTCTAATTCGCAGCCTTCCATGAATGCACTCGAATCTTTTTTTTTTCTTTGCTTGCCGCCGTGTTGCCGTGCCGGAGTCGTCTTTTGCACTCTGCGAGGGACAGACGGTAAGTTTTGGGTAAAAATAACGTTGTTTGTTGCCGTCCGCGCGACAATCAGAGGGTTTATCGTCTCCCCGATCGAGCGATCTGTGTACCTTTTCGAATCGCGCCTCGCTTCTCCTCCCTCCCGCCTCCGCCGTATTTCGGCTGATCTCGGCCGAGCGCCGCTATTCGGGACGCCTCCGGAGTCGCAGTTACAGATACCGAGTTTCCACCATGAGTGAAATCGAGCCGAGATTTACTCTGAATTAGTGGAAAAATTCTAATAGACTCAAAATTCACTTGTGGGATAGGCTGTTGACTGGAAACTTTTGAATTAACTACAATTTTGCCACTAGTTCAGACTCATTTCAGCCCGTTTTCAGTCCCGATGGAAATTCAGTAAGAGTCCAAGATAATCCACCGGGAGAAGGCCGTAACCGCGGAAGGGACTCTAGACAATCCGTACAAATCTCTGCTTGTTACACGGCAGTATATCAGGTGGAGGCATAAGAAGTCGACACGAAGACTGTTCACCGTGAATGTTGGCACGCAAACATATGACCACGAATTGTCTGTACACCAAGTCAACGGTACACCGAAGAGAGTGAACACACCAACTGAACACTCATCAATTGCACGCAAATGAACGCATACTTAAGGGGAGAGCTATTCTCGAGTGATATTCCTATGACAGATTACGACAGCGCCACGTACGCGATGTTACCCTTGAGGAGAATACCTAAATATACCTAAAGGTCATAACAATGTTCATGCTGAAATTACGCGCTCTTGCCCTGATAGACAAGCGCCACGAAAACGAGCAATATTGGCGCGATATTTGCGACATGTGCGGCACATGTCGCAATTATTGCGCCAACTGCTACTTTTTGTGCCGCTTGTCTATCAGGGTGGTTTGTGTTGCGAACTAGAGGCTCTTATATTCTTCTTCTTCTTCCTTTCCTTTTTCTATTCCCGGTTTTATGCCATAGGTCAAGTACCTGCGGCTCTCATGTTATCACAATAAACGATAAGGCATGGGCATTTGAGTCAGTGGACTGAAGTGATCTGCAGTTGTGTTGAGCTGTCGAGTGTTCAGGTGTAGTGTGTACACTCTCTCGGTGTTGATTTGACTTGGTGTACAGCCTATTCGTGGTCATATGTGTGTGCCAACATTCACCGTGTACAGCTTCGTCTCGAAGCGCCCAAAGTGGGGCTGACGATTCTGCCGCCCGAGGTGGGGGAAGCTCTGAACTCGCTACTTTCGAATATCCGTGCAATACGTGTTTCGCATACGCGCTTCATTGAACAGCTGTGACGGCGCTAGACCTTGAAACTCTTATCCGTGGCATCAGAACCAACCCACGAGAGTGGGTTCACCCCAAGTACGCAGCACACGCACACCTGCGATGTTGTCACAAGAGAAGAGCGTGTCTCCGCGAATCTGTGACGATGGTTTCGCCTGCGGGTTCGTCGGTCACGGTCGCCTCGTAGGTGAACACGATCGTACATGCGAGATTCCGTAATAAAATTTATGCGAGCGACGCGATGTTACATCTTTTTTCCTTGCAGATAGAAAAGATTACTTCGGGCCGGAGGTTGTCCAACATTGTACGCGAGTGTGAAGGCGACGGTCGGACGATCGTTTATCGAGACTCGTTTTATTCCACCTCCGACGCGCGTGCGAGAGCGCCTCGCACACCGCCGGGCCGATGCGCTTCGAATTCTCTCGTCAGTGACGCGCCCGCAGCGTCCCGAGAAAGGTCGACGTACGAAACGCGCGCGCGTCTTACTTTCGACGAATTTCACGACGTTCGAGTTTCTCGCATTCCACGGACCCACGATGACGTCGCTTCTCGGCACGGTTATGAGAAAGGCACAGCGCCTCACCAACGCCGTAAGGGAAATCTCGCACGCCGCCGGACGATCCGCCAAACTCAAAATCGCACCTCTCCAAGAGGCTGCGCTCGACGAGAGATGCATTCTCGTCGACGAACTCGACAGACCCCTCGGCGACGCGTCCAAGAGACACTGTCATCAGGTCGACGAACACGGCGACGTACCGCTTCATCGAGCCTTCAGCGTTTTCCTGTTCAACAAGAACGGCGATTTGCTCCTGCAGAAGAGAGCGGCTTCCAAGGTCGGTCGAAAATTTACATCCGCGCGGCTGGAAAAATAATATCTCGAATCAGAGGGATTCGAGACAGTTTTGGCAACTCTGTTTACTTTTTCGTTCATCCAGAGATTCGTGTTCGTACAAACTTTGCGACAAAAAAATCATTAGTTAATATTTTTTTTTAATGTCTGAAATTATTTGTTTAACTATCGCAGTTTGCTTATTTTTCATATTTTTTTTTACTTACAAAATATTTGCAGATATTCGCAAAATTATTTGCTCTAGTGTTTTGTTTTGATTGAGCGTACTCGGAGTTTTGTCGGATGGAACACTGTGGTTAAGATCGGTCACTGAAAGAGAAAGCGGACAAGAAAAATTTCTATCTTCGTATGAGCTTTGCAAGGAAAAAATAATGAAATTTTTTTTTTATTATTTGTTCAACGATCATAGTTTTTTTACTTGCGAAGTATTTTTATTTTTTATTTTTATTACTGTGCAAAGCACATGTGTTCTCTTGTGAAATCGTTCTTTGAGTTTTGTCCCATCGGATGCTGTGGCCAAGATTGGCCACGAAAAGTGAAAGCACACAAAAAAAATGTCTATAAACTTTCCAAGAAAAAAAAAAAAATTTAATCTTTTTGATCTATTTAACAATCACAATTTGCCCATTTTCCATTTCTCTTTTATTCTCAAAATGTTTGTCTATATCCACAAAACGAGCCGCTCTGATGTATTCTTTTGTCTGATCATACTTATTTGATCAAAATTTGTTGATACTTATATTGGCCACTATCCAAAGGTTGCGAAAACGCGAATATCTACCACAATTATCGGTGACCGACACGTATTTTTATCTATTCGCAGATAACTTTTCCTGGTTACTACACCAACACTTGCTGCAGTCATCCTCTGTCCGAGATACCCGGTGAAGCCGAGGAGCATCAGGCTGTAGGCATAAGGAGAGCCGCTCAGAGAAGATTGAATTACGAGTTGGGAATACCCAAGAACGAAGTGATGCCTCAAGATTTTTGTTACTTGACGAGAATTCACTATCAGTCGACGGGCGACGGAAAGTGGGGCGAGCACGAGATCGACTATGTTCTCTTCCTTCAAAAGAACGAGATAACGCTCGATCCGAATCCCGACGAAGTTAGCGAAATTCGATGGATCCCGAAAGATCGGATGCAGGAGTTTGTGCACAGCATAGACGCGCCTCTCACTCCCTGGTTCAATCTCATCTTGAAACACAGGCTACCTCTTTGGTGGGAGAACTTGGAAAATCTTCACAGCGTACAAGATCACGTCACTATTCAACGTTTCTTATAATTAGTACCGATTTTCGAAAGAACGAAAAAGAACATACGATGGGATTTTGTATTATTTGTTACGAGACAAACGGGCATTAAGGGCATGTGAAATAGCATGTTCGGTAACAAATTGCTTTTCCTATTTTCTCCGAGACTGTTGATTTGTTCGAAAACAGGAAAAGGCATTTTTGCCGAACGAGCACCAAGGGGCGGATGTCGTTTCACATCGTCTTAAGGAACATTGATGGTATTCTCGATACAGAGCTATTTTATTATACTGTACGTTCGTGTCAGTTGTGTAACATATATAAATATACATATTGTAAGAGATTGTAATAAAATTGATATGTATGGAATAATTTACGCTAAAAAAGCCGTCCGCTTTATCTTCGAGTCTGGTGACGTTTGACTTGCATAAACGATTATGAAGATTTATGCTAAGAAGATATCTGCAAGTGAATAGTCGTATTCACGAGTTATAAGACGAGCCGATAGCGAACCCTACTTTTTGCAAGACCGACAGCTCATCGCGCAACTCGAATTCAGTTCGGTCAAAAGAATTTTCTACTTTTTCAAAGATTTTTTCAATTGTAACTACTTGCGCTTAATCCGAGCGATTAAGGGCAAGTACTATCGACAAAATCATCGCTAATAATCAAATTTTGTAATTATCGTCCAATTGATAATCAAACAAACATTCGTTATATCGTCAGTCAAAAATAAATTACTAATAAAATATTCAAAACCGGAAGTGATATTTTCCCGTGTGGCGTCACCTCCGTTACAAAAGAGAAATTTTCAAACCGAAAGTGGCGAAAGTGATCGAAAGCTTATTTGTATTCCGGTCGAATATAAAACGGACATCATTGTCATTATTTATTTATTTATTTATTTATTCTATGTTCGGGTCGAGCCCTTTTACATTTTTATAATATTGTACAGTTCAGATAAAGTTTAATATTTTGTGTGCAACAGAATATTTTACAAAATATTTGTTTAAAAATTATTATTATACGTTTTTCTCTATTTCATTCGTATTTTAAGACTTTTATTGCAAGCTGCGTATTGTAGGTAGATTCTGGACCAGCAAGTAGACACAACAAGTCAAGCCTGTTTGCCACACTTGTGAGTCGATAATGGGCCGACCTTTCCGTTAGTGTTGTTCGTATTGTAGGTGTTCTGAATATCTTTTCCCGTCTTGGACGTTCCGGTAAAACCTCACTAAGTTTATTTAGAATCATTTGACATTCCACTTTTCCCGACAGTATTTTAAACATAATATATACAGTATTATAAAAATAATTCGAAACGTGCGCATAGTCGCGCCTTTATCCGCGAGAGAGAGATTCCCGCCGTACTGACTGTAGAACGCAGCTTTTATCTCCAACAAATTCTGGTGACATTCTCCAGGGATTTTCGTCCGCTCGCAGTTGGTCTCTTGCAGCCGGCTTTTGACGTGTCCTCGGCCCTAGGTAGAGCGGCTGCAGTCGTGGTCGCAGTCGTCGTGCTCACGATAAAATCGCTACGTGTCCTACGGGGATGGGTGTACTCGCACTCGCGGCCAAATGATTTATCACAAGAGAAAATTGACTAACCGATAAACAGTGTTGAAGCTAATGTGAATTGTTTTGCAGTGTTTTAAAAAAAACAAACGAAAGGGCGAAAAGAAAACAAAAATGCAGAACAAGACGGCCACCGCGCCGTACACGAAGAAAGTCATGTTCCCGGATAAGAAGCCATCGGCCAAGCAAATGAAATCCTCCACGCTAACGAACGCGGCGGGCTTCAGTTCTCTCCTCACGTTCACGATTCTGCTGCTGGCATGGATATCCGGTTTTGCCTCTCGCCTCTTCGCGGTTATACGCTTCGAGAGTATTATCCACGAGTTCGATCCCTGGTGCGTTTAAGCTTTATCTCGAGACACATCTGATAACTTCTTTTTTTACATGAATACCGACCGTCGGTACGGCAGATCGACCACGTCGGACACGGAAAAAAAGAACCCAATCTCGATTTGATAATAATCTCCTATCCGACCTTTCTCCGCAGGTTCAACTACAGAGCTACGGCTTACATGGTTCAGCACGGTTTCTACAACTTCCTCAACTGGTTCGACGAGAGCGCGTGGTATCCGCTCGGAAGAATCGTCGGCGGCACCGTTTATCCGGGTCTGATGATAACGTCCGGCTCGATACACTACATTCTCCATTCGCTGAACATACCCGTTCACATAAGGGATATATGCGTGTTTCTGGCGCCGGTCTTCAGCGGCCTGACGGCCATATCGACGTACCTGCTGACGAAGGAGCTGTGGAGTGCGGGAGCGGGATTGTTCGCCGCTTGCTTCATAGCGATAGTGCCCGGCTACATATCGAGATCGGTCGCCGGAAGCTACGACAACGAGGGCATCGCTATATTCGCCCTTCAGATAACTTACTATCTGTGGGTTAAGTCTGTGAAAACGGGCTCGATATTTTGGGCCGCAATGACCGCGCTCTCCTACTTCTACATGGTTTCGGCGTGGGGCGGATACGTCTTCATCATAAATCTCATTCCCTTTCACGTGTTCGTTCTTCTCGTTATGAATCGCTACAGCAACAGGCTCTTCACGAGTTACACGACTTTCTACATACTAGGACTCTTGCTCAGTATGCAAATACCGTTCGTCGGCTTTCAGCCGATACGAACTTCCGAGCACATGGCCGCCGGTGGTGTCTTCGGGCTTCTGATATTCGTCGCGTCTCTCAGATACCTCCGCACGTTCCTGACGAAGTCGGAGATGAAATACTTCGGAGGCGTCGTCGCGGCGTCCGCGGCGGTGCTGCTCGCCGTTCTCGTTGGCCTCACCTACGCTGGCGTCGTCGCACCCTGGAGCGGACGATTCTACAGTCTCTGGGACACCGGATACGCGAAGATTCACATACCCATCATCGCGTCGGTCTCCGAACATCAGCCGACGACGTGGTTCAGCTTCTTCTTCGATCTTCACATACTCGTCACGACCTTCCCGGTCGGACTCTGGTACTGCATAAAACGCATCAACGACGAGCGGGTTTTCGGTAAGGATCGTTCATCGGAGATCGGGGCGGTTACGCCGCACCGGGATTCCGTGTTTTGTCGGATCGCTTCTATCCGCTATTCGATTTCGGCGCATAGAGCACGCAATATTTTGAGTTGATTTTGGAAATGTTTTCAATCTTTCGAATCTTGCGAAGTATTTCTGAAATTTATGGAAACGATATTTTTAAATACTCCGACGAAACGACCGAACACTCACGAAAACATTCGTACAAATATTTCCGCGAAACGTGAAATCGAAAATATTAAAAAATATTTTATTTCACTCGGTGCGTAAAGTGCAGTTTTACGCACGCTTCGCGCTCGTAAAACTCCTGTTTCGCACCTTGTGAAATACAATTTCGTACGATACTCGTGCGAAAAACGTTTTCTTAACTCGTGTGATTGCAACACTCGCCTTCGGTTCGTGCTGCAAACTCACACTCGTCAGAAAAAGTTTTGCCGCACTAGTATCGTAATGTACTATTATCATTATATTTCATAAATATTTCAGATGTCTTGAAAGAATATGATTCCGAAATATATAAGAATATATGATTCCGAATATGATTCCGAAATATATAAGAATATATGATTCCGAATATGATTCCGAAATATATAAGAATATATATTTCGGAATCATATTCTTTCAAGACATCTGAAATATTTATGAAACATAATGATAATAGTACATTACGATACTAGTGCGACAAAACTTTTTCTGACGAGTGTGAGTTTGCAGCACGATCCGAAGGCGAGTGTTGCAATCACACGAGTTAAGAAAACGTTTTTCGCACGAGTATCATACGAAATTGTATTTCACAAGGTGCGAAAGAGGAGTTTGACGAGCGCGAAGCGTGCGTAAAACTGCACTTTACGCACCGAGTGAAATAAAATATTTTTTAATATTTTCGATTTCATGTTTCGCGGAAATATTTGTCCGAATGTTTTCGTGAGCGTTCGGTCGTGTATACCCTGATTGAAAACAACCCAATTAGCATATACACGATGATATCGATATTGATAATTTATTCACGCTTTGCTTCTTTTTAACGATACAACGAAAATACATTTCAATGTTTTAATCTAATTAGCGGGCATTCGCATTTATCCTCTTTTGGCTTCAGAGCATATATTAACTTAATTTAATAACAATAAATAGAATTAAATTGGTAACAACTAAATATAAACGAGTAATCTGATAATTCAGAAAATAAACCCTTCCGTCAACCGACTAATCACACTTTAAAATGTTCTCTTGGCTAACATCACAAAAGCGTCAAAGCTATGAATAATTGTCCCGCTAAAATAACGCCCAATTAAAAAAGCGGAATACCGCGGAGTCGGTTTTTTTTCAATGAAAAAATATCAATAACGTTGTTGATTTTTTAATATAATTAGCGGGCATTCGCATTTATCCTCTTTTGGCTTTAGAGCATATATAAAATTTAATTAATAAACAATAGACAGAATTAAATTGGTAACAATTCAATATAAATGGGCAATCTGAAAATTCAGAAAATCGATAGGAACACTGCAACCAAGTCTCCCATCAACCTTCTACTCGCACTGTAAAATGTTTCTCTTGGCTAAAAAAAGCCTCGTAGCTTTTGTGAAAAAGCGTCAAGGCTATAAATAATTGTTACTCCCAATTAAGGTGGGAGTCTCGCTGCGCGCTGACTTCGTATAAGTTCGACAACAATAAGAAAAAATTGCAAGTACTTCTGGATGGTGTAAAAATCTGAAAAAAATCATGTATACTAAAGTTACTGAAAAAATTAATTTTGCATAATAATAATTGCAAAATGTTATTAACAAATTCATCAAAAAATTAATTGGTTAACAAATTACCCGGCAACAAAACTTTTTTT
>JAPYZD010003643.1:0-15198 GCA_030522725.1 Ichneumoninae sp. B BG-2022a
TACATAATTTTTTCAGATTTTTACACCATCAAGAAGTACTTGCAATTTTCTCTTATTGTTGTCGAACTTATGCGAAGTCAGCGCGCAGCGAGACTCCCTTCTTAACATGGATTCGGCTTCCCCGCTGCGGAAGCGATGCTTTTTTTTTAGGTGCCAAACGGTACAATGATAAGGAACAACGATAAAAGAAATGCACAGTGGGAAAACCGTCATATTGTACTCCAAGCGGTATTTTCGGTAAATAAAAGCTGAATAAAGTAAGAAAGGCGCAACGTTGTCTGCCAGCAATGTTCACAAGAAAGTCAACTTCTCTATGGGCAAGACCGTAGAAAGCGCTCGCGATTCTCGCGAGCGCTTTCCTCCGCAGCGGCGGTGGTGTATAGACCCATTGAAAGAAGCCTCTGCCGGGTATAGAATAGAGCGCGAGCCGTGAAATTGGAATAAGCAACCAACTCCGCGCGACACCGGTCGTCTTGGGGAGTTAAAAAGGAAACTGTCAGACACTGAGCTCGGAAGCGACGTTGCTCCCGCTGCTCCCTCCATTGTGGGCGTAACAGCTTCGATAGAAATAACTAAGTAGGTCGCCGGGGATATTCAATTCCACGGAGGATTCCGGACCGAAGTGTCCCCGAGTGTGTGTGTGCACTGTTCGTGCACACCGAAGATGACTTGTCGTGGCGAGATTAGAGTGAAATTGAAGAGACCTCGAGCGTGTTCGAGACCCGAGGAACTCGTACTCTCGTTTTGTATCGATAATAAAACGCCACGTTGATAGTAGTTTTTTTTTTTTTTGTTTGCAACTTCCGGTCCGATAATGTCGAGTTCGAATTTTTTACGGCAAAAAAAGGCGATGGTCCGTCTTTATCGACAGTTCCGAGCTTTGAGAAACTCACTAAATTCGCCATGAAAAAAAGGACACGTAACGTCGTGTACCGAAGTGTGCGGCGTACCGGATTTATAAGAATTTTTCTTAGATATTATTTATTTTATTTATTTATTTATTTATTGAGGTCTTATATAGATGGCATTTTGTTTTATATTTAGATAAAAAATTTTTATTATATAAAATTGAGATAACATACAAATCAATTACACTTCAAATTTGGATATCACTGAGACGTATATTTAACTGCTTTGGAAGTCCTCATGTAATTTGTGCGCCTCCATTTAGGCATAGCATAGGATCCTACCTGCCGCCGCCTCTTTAAAAATTGATAGGGAGCCCTCAAATCCGAGATTTGCTAGATTGTATTATGGTAAAAATTCTTGAAAAATTTGAGACTTTCTGCCATAAGTGGCGCCCTGGCGCCCTACCACTATGTGCTATGGTAATTTTTCTTAGATGATCGGAAGTTTTTACTAGATCCTTCTCTCAGTCTACGCGTACAATGTACCGATACAGCAATAGAAGCGATACAGTTCATATATACAGTATACAAATATAATAAAGAGCCACGTTAACAGTAAATTTTTTTTGCAACTTCCGGTCCGTTAATGTAGGGTTTAAATTTTTCACTGAAAAAATGAATGATGATCGCTCAAAATCGTCAAAGTCGAGCTTTCCGAGACTTGCTTAATTCGTAAAAAAAAAAAAAAAACGACACATAACATCGCGTACCGGGGCGTTCGGCCAGACGCGCGACATCGCCGGATTCGCGTCGATCGTTCATGGAAGACCGGTGTCTCCGGGTCGCAGGTGGATGATCTCAGTTCTGCCGAGAAGGCTTTCCTGAAGGAGCCATCGTGCATCCCCGCGGATCGAGACACGGGCGGATTACAATGGAGGAAAACCGGTATGCCGTCGACCGAATACGGGGGAACGTTAACTCGAGAGCCTAGCATCGGCCGTGCAGCATCGGCCGGAGCGATCTCTCTTTTTTTTTCGAGAGGCACGAAACATCTCTTCACTCGCTTACGAGCCAGCTTCCGCCGTCCCTCTCGACCTCTTCCCTCCGCTTGTTTCTCGTTTTCCTTTTTCCGTTTATTTTTTATTTATTTTTTTTTCAGCTCATCGCGAACGAGCATTGTACTCTGCCCGACCGTATCGATACCTGTGTGAACGCATGCACCTGCGCACGCTGCGAACCGCTTCGCTCCCTCTTTCCGTGTATCCCATTGGAATGCGCGCGAGTTAACTATTCATACTATTCTCGCCCGAGCTATCGCCGTTAAATCGGCAACACGGACGACTTTTTTCCGGGATACATAAATGCGCCGCGGTGCGAAAGGGAAAGGAGAGCGGAAGAGGAATCGACACGAGCGTCTTAATCTTAATTTGGCATCCAACACCTGTTGCCCGTTGCGCGCATCCCGCGGCTATCAGGGCTATGCAGTACACTAAAAAAAAAAAAACCATCGATGCACACTGGAGCGACTTTACGGGAACTCGATTGGATCGCATGCCGTATTCAAAAGGCCCGGAATTCGCTATGGAAAAAGCTCTCTCGCGTCCGTCGGCGGGGAAGCCCTTGGCGTCTGGACAAATCAATTTTTCATGGTGTTCGCTGTTCACGGATTCACGCGAAACCGGATAACAGTTGCTTCGGCAAAGTCGAGAGAATACTTTGCAATCGATAGCGCCGGCTCCGACCGGGCTCGGGGAATAGAATAAAGTGGCACGATAAAAGTGCGATCTCTCGATTCCTCCTGATTATTTCAAACAGCGAATTTCCTCGAACGCCGCGCGCGCATCGCATTTGAATACAACGAGACGGACAATGAGATGTTTCCACCCACTTTAATTTCGGAGTGATTTTTACGGTTTCGCTATCGGACGAGACCTGCAGGGGGCCGCGGATGGCTGACCGTCGTAACGGCGATGCGAACGAACGTTTGAGCCGCGAGATCCAGCAGTACCAGCGGATTCGAGAAGCACCCGGAGATCTCTCGTCTCTCGACTTATATGGCGGTCGTTTCGAGCCTCTTTTCTCGTAATTTGCGCCGAGGTTCTTCCTGCCAACCGGACTGAGGCAGTCGTCGGAAACCCGACCGCCGTACGCGAGCCTCTCTCGCCCTGTGTGCGGTGAACGATCCTCGTTGGTACTCTCCTCGTAAAACGTATCACGCCCGCAGCAATTCCTATGCCTATCTATACGGTCGTGCCGCTGCTTCTCATCCTCGCGGCGAAACAACTATAAAATGTAACAATTTCCGAGGACAGTGCGCAGTGGCAAACAGCAGAAGTGGTATCGGACCCGGATAGCCTCCCTTAAACTTCAACGCGGACGTTCGGGAGCCTCCTTTCCACCGTCAGCGAGGCCGTAATTCTTCGTTGCATAGTAACGAAACTTTTACCTCTGCGTAGGGGAGAGCGGGGCAAAATGGTATACCGGGGCAAAACGGGATAATGATATAAAACGCAATTCTCCAATAACTTTGCAATGGTGGCGTTGATGGTACGTGGGGCAAAACGGGTTAAAAAATCTGGATGTATCGGTAGGACAAAATTGGGCATCAAAAAATGATTGGAAAATTGAGTTTTGCTCTCACAGTCCCGTTTTGCCCGATGTGCCATTTTGCCCCGGTGTCCCTTATGTATGACCGGAGTGGGATAAAAACTCGTTCGCCGGAGGTTTTGATCCTCTTTGCCGAGGGTACAGAGGAAGAAACGGACGGTCTATCGGATACCTCGCCAGTCTTTCGTCGCTGACGTGAAATCGTTGTCTCACTTTCCTCGGGTTCCTCAAAGAGAGAGGCTGCCGTCATTGAGAAGGGCGCACCGTGTACGACGAGACGATGGAACGCGTCTCGGGAGAACCGTGGAAATGTGGTGGTGCAACGGTATGTTTACCCATCATTGTTATACAGTTTGCAGAAGGCTGCCGAGGCTGACATAACAATCTCGAAATTGTGTCTGCTTTGAAGGCGTCTAAGACAACACACCGCACCACTGAGTGGATATGAGGGAAGCAAGCAACCGGGTGAATCTACTCGCTCCGCTCTACTCAGCGACCCCTCCTCTACCAGATGTGCCACCTTGTCTTCCGCTTGTTTCATCCTCTCACCCGTGTAATTCAACTTCGCTTTGCCGCGAAATCAATTTGCCGCGAATTATTAACCATTTGAGGCAAAAGAATCCTACGGTCTCAAATTTATTTTAAGATTTTTAGACTTTTAGATTTGTTGAATATTGGAGAAATACTCGCGAGCTTCATTCGTCCACTGGAGGGCTTCAAGTGCGTCAATCAAAATATTGCTATTGTCACATTAAATAAAATCCATTTGGTGCATGAGAAATCAATTTGCCGCAAATTACTAACCATTTGCTATAAAAGAATCCTATGGTCTCAAATTTATTTTAAGATTTTTAGATTTTTAGATTTTTAAAATATTGCAGAACGACTCGCAAGCTTCATTATAATTTCAGTGGCTTTAATTTTCTAAGCAAATTGACGTGGGGTCGAAGGTTTTGAATTTACTTTACAACTCATAAGTTATTCAACGACCGGTGAACTAACACGCCGTTTGTGCGCATATGCGGTGAGTAGCCCCCAGGGTAACCGACTAACATGGCGGTTACCATGGCAATAGGGCGATTCTCCAGGTACCTTGGGAGTATGTACTTGTCGACGTATGAACTACGTACGTGGATAGGATACGCTGCTCGCTTATAGTACCTCCTGCGACCATTTGCCGAGGCGTCTCGAGGGAGGAGGATCATTCGGTTACAAATAGAAAATCCACACAATCAAGTCACTTCCGCTTTGAAAGTTTCATTTTTTGACCGGAAATACGTAACTTTTTCCATTTTGAAAATCTGATTTTTAAAACGGAAGTGACGTTACACCGAAAATTCGTAACTTCCGGTTTGAAAATCTCATTTCTCGACCGGAGGTGACGTTACACCGAAAATTCGTAACTTCGTGGACTGGAGAATTCCATAGGCCATATTAAAAATTTTAAATTAAAAGGTCTTTCATTAAAAATTTATTTCAATTAAATTTTCTGATATGAAGAATAGCCGGTGACCTCTTGTGAAACCGTCGTCACGTACCGGTAGGAAAAAAGAGTCATCTCGACGTACCATGTTAATACACGGGGGTCGTTTAGCGAAACTCACCAGAAAGAATAATTTCCTGTGTAATTGCCTCTCCACTCGACGGCTCTTTCACCCTTTTATTTTTCTCTATTATATTTCCCTCACGCCGAATTCAAAGGTAAGAAAAGAAATAAAAAAATTCGTATATACAGTAGAACCCCATTTATCCCCCCCGAATACTCGGCTAACACCGATAACATACTCAATTCAAACTTGTACGACTATTAGATATTTCAAAAATAACACACCACTTCATATAAACATTATTAACTTTATTATGAACTTTATTATTAACTTTACGACTTGTTTCCTTTTTCAAACATCACGAAGTTCTACCATTGACTCTAGAATCGGAACAGATGTATTTATAACTAGCAATATAAAGACGCAGTAAACTTGTACAAGTTTAAGCGTGTATGCAACAATGCAGCAGTTACAGACTACTCCGCGCGTGGGTATGCTGCTTCATGTGTTTTATTCCAGTTTTTCGTATTATCCGAGTCTACACCTCGGTTAAGGTAGTACTAGCGGTCAGCCTGAGCCCACGTTAGTTCAGAGAGCATTGAGAGAAGAATTGCGAACACTTCTCGATGAGATAAAAATCTGAAAAAAATCAATCATATGGAAAGTACTGAAAAGATCAATCTTGCATAATAATAATTACAAAATGTTATTAACAAATGAACGAAAAAAAATCCTAACAAATCACCCGACAACCTAACTTTTTTCTTTTATGAAAACGGTTTGTTAATTTTTTTGAATACGTATGAATTTTTTCCGAATTTCGTGTAATTTATGAAAATCGCATTTTTAGTTAATAAAAAAACGTCATTTTCAAAAATTACACAAATTTCTGAAAAAATTCATACGTATTCAAAAAGATTAACAAATTGTTTTTATACGAACAAAAAGTTAAGTTGCCGGGGGATTTGTTGATTCCTCGATCCCGATGTCCCTGCACGGAAAAAAAATCGCCAAAGAAAAAAATAGTTGTTTCAATTCTACTTTCAATTGTTACAATTCCATATGATATTGAAACAACGACGCCAAGACTGTCAAGGTAACATGTTATCGTTTCAATCCGGTATGAATTTGTATGAATTGAAAGTAGAATTGAAACAACTTTTTGTTTTCTTTGGCAGCCCACAAGCAAATTTTACTTGAACCATTGATATATTTTTTTCAGTGTGTCGTCAAAGCTTTGATGCCAATTGTCACGGATATATATATCGAGCTTCATCGTAAACAAAACGAGACACTTCAGCGCGCTGGTAATGAAGTATCGTGTTTAAAGGATCAGAATCTCGTCAATCCCGCTTCAGGCTGCAAGAGGAGCTTCCGTCGTTTCGCAAGGCGGAGAGCAGCGTTCTAATTGACGAGGATGTTCGGCGGAGCGCAAAGAGCGTCTCTCGGCTGTAGCGTCAGAATTTCAATGAAAGCTGCCTCCCCTGTCTCCTCGGTACAAGTTCGTAGGCGGATTAAGAGTGCCGGTGTGATCGTCGGTCTATCTGTAAGTGTAAAACATCCTCGTACATAGGCAGGTCTCGCGAGCGTCTCCCGGGGCTGAGAGTAGTTGTTCGCGCGTGCCACTCTCACTTTAACTTTTCCGCTTAATCGAGTGAAAACTGCTCCCGGCATCTAGGCACTCTGATTAGAGTACAAAGGAGAGACGATAAGAGGATGCGGGAGCGCAGCAAAGTGCCCGGAACGGGTATTCGAAACTCTATGTTTTTATCCAGTACGTTTCTATTTTATTTTTTTGCAGGATAAGCCAGTCTGATATGGCGATGATTTTTTTAAACAATGACTAGCCGTGACCGCGCGCCCCGATCTTTTTGATATCTCTTTTTTTACATTCACTCCTACACGCTATGAATCTCGAAATTTCCAAAATATAGCATATTGGAGTGATCTCAGATTTTCGAAATCTACTCCGATATGTTTTATGAGATTTAGGATTTCCGAAATACACTCCGAAATGCTATATGGGATTTAGGACTTTCGAAATCCACTTCGATATGCTATGAAAACCAAAAACTTGAGAATATAGCGTATGGGAGTGATTTAAGATTTTCGAAATCTACTTCTATACGCTATATGGGGTTTAGGATGTTCAAAGTCCACTTCTATATGCTATGAATGCCGAAATCTTGAGAATATTGCGTGTCGCAGTGATTTATGATTTTCGTATTCCACTCCCGTGTGCTACATGGGGTTTGGGTCTTTCTTGATCTTGAAATTTAAGAAAAATGTCTGTAGTAGCTCCAACTTGCGTAATTGAAAATCGGAAGTCAAAATCGATCAAGGGACTTTTTTTACAGACAAAGCTATACTCAAGATTTTTTTACGTAAAAAGAAATGAACTAATCGCATCGCCAAATCATCCTGACTTACCCTGCATTTACCTCTCTCAATCTACGAGCACCTTAAATCGGTCATGTAGATTCTTTAATATCATACCTCGACCAATCCTCCGTTAACATTGTTCCCCGAGTAATAGGTACTCCCTGTATTCTTTAGTATAAATAAAAACAATGCAAACAAAATTTTTTTAAATAAAATAAACCCTACATTTACCTGTCGTCGAATAACTGAAACAAGATGAAAAATGATCTTTGGCTTCGATGATAAGAGCGATGATAACTCAATAGCCATCGGAGTTCGTCCGAGGAGAAGGGACGAGCCAGAGCACGTGGATGTTCATGACGTTGGCCAGGCGTCATTGAACTGGGTGCGATGAACGTTTGATGTTCGTTGCTCTCAGCGTCGCGTGGGTGTTGGGACAACGACTCGGAGCCGCACCTTTCGTAACTCGAAACTAATAAATCTCAACCGATTCCTCACGGACTCGCAATCTCGTCGGCCTAATCTCAGATCGAACGGTCGCGTAATGCAGTGGATAATAAATTTCACAGGAAAAAAAAAAAATAAAAAAAATAAGAATAACAACAAAAGTCCTCCACCGCGAGTATACAATTCCGCTGGTATCTCGCCTATTCGATCTCTGCCGATCGTTACATTTAACGTCCGAACGGTGTTTCGCGAGATCAATTGCCAGGCAGCGTGTGCTTTCTCTCTGAATTCAGCGACGCTTAAATTTCCGCCGGACCGAATGAGAATTTTTTCGTTTTATAATATTTCTTTTGTTTTAATTATATTGCCACACGGATGTTCTGGCGGTGACGTTAACGGTCGACCTCGCAGCGCTCCGACAGGGAGGGACCGAGGCGTTCATAAAGTGCAAAGCGTTAATTAATGGGAACGAATTGGCTCCGTTGGGCGAGGTGACGAGGTAAGTGCCCGGAGGAGGAGCCGGAGAGGAGAGACCGGAGGGAGGAAAGAAAGTCGGCGAGATTGGAAAGAGGGTACGTAACCGGGTGTCTCAATGGTGGGTGCGCGAGACACGACCCGGTAGGTACGCCGGTACACTTGGCTTCTCCTTTCAGCAATTAGCAAACGCTCAGGGGCTGATTAGAATTTTCGAAGAGTATCCAGCGTCTCCGAGGGCGCGGCGTGTCGAGTGCCGGAAGAAAGTGGAGAACGACTCTAGTGCCAATCAGTCTGATATCGGGACATCGTAACATTAAAGAAAGAAGAGCGGCTCGGGATGGGAGGAGGATTTCAAGTTATCGAAAGGATGGCAGGAGTGAAGTAGACTCCAGACTCCCTCTTCCGCTCGACGGAATGGCCACCATCTCCCGGGCTACCCACTTTCTTTCGCCCTCTTCCTCCGCTTTCGACCCTCCTGCCCCCCGCTATACTTTAAAGAGAGGCGGGGGCAGAAAAGGCGTCGAGGATTTCTCGAAGGACTCTTATCGCCTCGTGACCGGAGCCATCGGGAACAAAATAGGACATTCCGATCTTATTCCCTCCAAGGGCACCGGAGACCGTTGGAGTCTTTTACTTGTTCCCGCCACTATTTATGTACCTATGCTGCTCCTGTTTCAACTTCGGACAAAGCTCCCTCTTTACCCTCATTCTCGGGGTCTTTTTTTTTTTTGCTCTCTCATAGCCTCGTCCCTCTTTCCGTCTCTCCGGTTCACCTCTCGGACTCTATTGATTTCAATACCCTCGAGTCCTCTTCTTTCCTCGATGTACTTTCGACGCGATTTTCAGATTGTATTGTCATCGGCGTCGCTCGGAACCGCGACGGTCATTTCGGCTATTGTTATCCGCGCTCGGGCTCGCGCACTCGTTCAAACTCCCCCCCCCGCCGTGCCCCTTTGGAGAACAATGCCATCGGCGATAATCCGATTTTATATTATGTATGCGGGTACCGGCCGTTATATATACTTGTCATTAACATAATGTTACCGTATAGCGGGCATATTATCGGGATATACACATATAATGCATATTTATCGGCAACACGAACCAGAACCGGCCGCGCTGTATTACATCGGGCGTGTGTTACCATCGAACTGGCGTTACCGGGTGGCCGAGCCCCGCGCCTCGCACTCAGCTCCCACGGAGCGTTTGTAACGCCTTGTCACAGGCACACGACACGCGTTTCAATATTAACCACTGCAAATTACCTATTTTCGCCGATAATTATCCAACGATGTAATTGCTACGCGGTGAATGTGGGGAAATTGTCATTCGGGTCGTTACCATGACTTTTCGCTCCGGGTGTCGACACGGACGACGGGTTGTCAAATTCTTTCGATAATTGGCTTGACGGGAGAAACAAAACTCTTGATACATACGCGTTGCGTCGAGGAACTACTTTTTTGGCTAGGGTACCTTCGAGGTCCGATGCATTTCGACACCATGCATTTTGCAGGGAGGAAACTTGGGACAAGTTTCCGGAAATGTGTGCGTCTGCGGCTCATCAGCAGCTGCCACAAGTTGAACTGTCACCGCCCGTATTGGTGGAGAATTGTCCGTCAATATAATTGCCATGCGGCATATGTGGAAAAATTGTCATTCCCATCGTACCATAACTCATAATGTCATAATCTTGGCTCCAGGTGTCGACATGGTCGGCGGATTGTCAAAGCTTTTCGATGACTGACTTGGGGGGAGAAAAAACACTTGACACATCTCTACTGCGTCTGGTAACATATTTTTTTGGCTCCGGTGTAACGACCGGGCGGAGACTTCAGAGGATTGATCGTGGCTGATGGTGTGACGGCTGGTCCAAATTTGAATGATAGAAAAATATGGCGATCGCCGCGATTGGAAGCCGTGTTAGTCGGTTGCTAAGCAAGAGCGTTAACCACTGCGCTAACGTAACCCAGATTTTCCATCATTCGAGTTGTCTACACATACGTAATGCTGGTTCGTCACACGAGTACCATCTCTTCGATATCCGATACTCGATGCATTTCCAGCGAGGAAACATGGGATAAGTTTCTGGCAAATGTGTGCGTGTGTGTGCAGATCATCAGCAGCTGACACTCCCACATGCCGAACTGTCACCGTCAGCTGACATCGCTGTTACAGGCGGATCATTATCCGCCGATATAATTATCACCCTGAAGATATCTGCATGAGACTTCATTTCATCGAGTTACAACGGCTGTGTTTCGCATCGCATAAACGTCGCTCGGGGAAGTTCACTTGGAGAATACGGTCCTACGAGTGAACCATTTTTTCCGTTCTTCCCAAAACCGTGCATTGACAGGGACTTGCAAAAGATGACATTTGATGTCATGCAGTTATCTTTAGGTTCGTATACAATTCTACGAGTAAACAATTTTTTTTGCCAAAACGGTGCAACGACCTGCCATAGATGAAATTTGATGTCATGCAGATATTTTCCGGATCGTACACAATTCTACGAGTGAACAATTTTTTTTTCTTATCAACACTGTGCAGTGACAGCGTCTTGCAACAGATGACATTTGAATTCATGCAGTTATCTTCAGATTCGTATACAATTCTACGAGTAAACAATTTTTTTTTCTTCCCAAAACGGTGCAACGACCTGCCAAAGATGAAATCTGATGTCATGCAGATATCTTCCGGCCCGTATATAATAGCCATGCGGCAAATGTGGGGAAATTGTCATTCCTATCGTTATCGTAACTTTTCGGTCCAGGTGTCGACATGGTCGTCGCGGATTGTCAAAGTTTTCCAATAACTGACTCTGGAAGGGGGGGGGGGGTTTGGCAAAAAAAACACTTGACACATCCTCGTTGCGTCGGTCAACAACTTTTTCGACCCTGGTACCATGCCTTCGACATCGGATACTCGATGCATTTCCAGGGAGGAAGCATGCGATAAGTTTGTGGGAAATGCGTGTGTGTGTGCGCGGCTCATCAGCAGCTGACACTGCCACATGTTGAACTGTCACCGTCAGCTGTCATCGCCCGTATACTTCCTCCGACGCGGGCCCTCCGATCGCTGGAACCCCCGTAGCGATGGCTATTACTATTCGGAACCAAGTTTTTTTCGCCTCGTACTTTTCGGTCTATACGACTGGGTGAATTTTACCCGGTTGTTTTTTCCCCCGGCGCATGTACACACAGTTACGTATCGCCCGTATCGACGGTGTATAAAGTTGCGGATGGTTTTATCCAGTGCATCATTCGTTACGACGCCCTCAACGACGCCGATTCTCGGTCGTCGCGGTGCTCCGGTACAGCGGAATCAGGAGCGGCGATGTCGTAGCTCTTCCTCGAACAGCCGAGAGGATATACCGAAGTCAGACGACGGTTTCTGCGGTAAACGGATTCGGCGAGGAAATACGGAGGGAACGGAGGTCGGGGAGGGAGCCGGAGGACGAGAGTTACCGTGCCGGATCAGCATCGTATCTACTACCAAACACGAAAATAATTCGGAACGTCGCCCAAGGATATATAAATGTAATATACGAGGCAATTAATGGGGCCAAATTGTCCGCCCTGCGATCCGCGGCTCCTATTCGTCCTTGGAGCAATGGCGGAGAAGGACGTTTTCGCTCTCCTTCGCCCGTTTACTCTTATGTGGAACACGGATAACGTCGAGCTGCGACCATTTACAACTTTTCTATTTAGAGCGAAGAACGCTATAAAAAAAAGCGGTAGATGGAGTACGGCGTGCTATCTGAACACCATAAAAGAGATACACGGCAGGCGGTGCCTCCTCTATGTATGTCGAGAATAACACCCTCTATCGTCTGCGAGGCATTGACGACTTTGGGTTTTTTTTTCGCTCCACATAACATTGCTCGAAACGGTGATGAAATTCATACTGGAGTCGATTCCAAAAGTCGTGTATTAAAAGACCGAAGATTAGGATTAAGAGTATGTGAAGTCGTGTGAAAAAAGTCGGGGATGGAGCACGCGTGCTATCTGAACGCCATAAAAAAGATACACGGGAGAGGTCTCTCCTCTATGTACTTGGGTTCTTTTTTGCTGCACATACCATTGCTCCAAACTGTGGTAAAGTACGTACTAGTGTCGCTGATAAAAATCGTGTATTAAATCGTGCAATCATGAAAAACGTACAATAATAAAAATCGTATAATAATCAAAATCATATAATAATAAAAAATCGTATAATAATCAAAATCGTATAATAATCCAAATCGTATAATAATCCAAATCGTATAATAATCCAAATCGTATAATAATCCAAATCGTATAATAATCCAAATCGTATAATAAAAATCGTATAATAATCAAAATCGTATAATACTCAAAATCGTGTAATAATAAAAATCAAAAGTATGAAAACTCGTGGAAAAAAATCCATACATGGATGACATGTGTTAACCGAAAACCATAAAAACCATACACGAGTTATGTGCCTCTTCTATGTACGCCGAGAATAACACATTTGATGGTCCGGAACGCATTGCCGGGTCTTTTTTTGCTCCAAATAACATTGCCCGAAACTGCCATAAAGTCCATGCTAGCTTCGCTGTCAAGACCCGTGTAACGTGGCATTACAGCCGCGAAAATTGGGTCACACGTGAGGAGTACCATGACGGAAGGGAAGTGGGAATGTAATGTGAGGGTTGATTTTATGCTGATTAAAAAAAGCAAAAGCCTCGATATGAGGAAAGTAGGCCGACGATAAAGTTGAGAAAACGGGGAAGAAAAAATACGAGAGACTCGTAGCCATTTGGTTTCCGGCGAGAGGACCGGAGGGAGAGAGGATCGAGGGTGTAAAGGGCTTTGAAGATTCAACGAGCAATGAGGCTCGAGCAAGAAAAAAAAGGGGGCGTTCGCTGTATTGACTTTTCTCACTATTCGTTGTTCCTCCCTCTATATACACATCTACACAGAAATACCCGGGAATAAGAGGTACAGTCGAACGGATAGCGGGATCCCAATAAAATTGAAATGGTGTGGAAATACAAAGGATTCGTGGCTGTCCCCGTACATCCCGTTTTCCCCGCGGGTTCAAGGGTCCCGCGCGATGCCGTTCTGACGGCCCTACGGCAAAAGGGTCATTCGGTATCGACGTCTTTTGCGGAAACAGCGAATAACCCAAGGACTTCCCGCTCTCGCCCCTTCCGTCCGACGAGCGTTTATCCCTCGTCTGGCGCATTCGTCCGTCGATCCGCTCGTCAATCGACCCGCACAGCCGATGTTTCCCGACGCGGTCTGCCACGGGACGATTCATAACGCGCGTCGTCCGCGAGAACACTCCGCGTCGGCGGCTCTTATGGAAGTAATTCGGTGACGGAACGGAAGCGCGGCTTCATAATAAACGAGCTCGACGCGCGAGCCAGAGAAGTTCGGAGCATTCACCGGGAAGATTACAGCGGCACGGGTCGTTGGGGGCCGAGCCGAGAGACCTCGGGGCTGACTGGCTGAATAACATATGTACACTGTCAACGGACTCCTCTCATCCACCCGAAATCCGTCCCCGTCTCCGCACCGCGCGTTCATTGTCGCTTTAAGGATTTCGCCATAATTACCCGTCACCCGTGGCAAATCTCATTCCGTCTAATAATTATTCATACCCGCACATTGTCCCCCCCTCCCCCCCCCCGGGCCGGGGCTCGCGTAAGCACCGTCCACCGCTCGTCTAACTCTCGTGATCTGTAACGAGCAGATATTTGTACAGAGCGGGGCCGTACGTGCCGAATTCGCGGGAAGCGTGCGCGCGGCGACGCGGCCATGTAAATAGGCCGAAGTAATTTTGTAATTCTGCGGACAGTGAATTCGCTAACGACGCACGCTCCGGTTCGCAACGGCGGCGGGGAGGGAGACGAGACGGAAAGAGAATGAAGGACCGTGCGGGATCGACGTCGTGTCGGGCGCGAGAGTTTACACCGTTTACACCTCACTCCCTGTGTCCATGCGTCGGGGCTGCGGATGCTCGGACCCACTCGATGCCGAGTCAAACATTTAGGATCGCAGCCGCGGTGAATATGCGACAACCGTCCCGCGATGTCTGAATAATGCATGGACGCATACATGGAAACCAATGGTGGATTAAAGCGACACGAGCTGTACGAGGATGGACGTCAAGGTGGGGAGGGACGGGGGGGGGGGGTGAAGGGGGTGGATGCGGTTGGGTATGTGGTGGTGATCACGTATAGTCCGCCGGACCAGGAATCAAGGGGAAGCTGCAGGCCGAAGCGGAGAGCCGGAGAAGCTTAACCGGGAGAGCGAGAGAAACGCCGCTCCGTTATCGCCGTGATCCCCTACCAGCTCATATACAGTCCGACCGCACTGGGCCACGACGCCCACGTCCTCCTCTTCTCTCTTACGTTATGGTAATGCACGCTGAGACAGAGCCGGAGCTCCGTAGGGGAGACCGGGGACAAAAGTAACAAAAATCCTTTTTAATTTTATTACCAACAAACCCGACAGTCTAACGCTTCGGCATCCAATGGTGTACCATTAACCTAGTCTTCGGTATATAGTTAAAAATTTTCAAGCAGAAATATGCACGGAAATGCCGTCACCGCCCCTTTAAACACAGACGAAATTGGGTAAGAATTTGGGCCACCGTGGGGTCAATTGTAACGGGTAGTGGGGTAATTTGTAACATCCTCTTGCACCAATGAAATCCTTCGCCGACAGCTATTAAGAAATAGAACGGGGGTGCATTAGCACAGAAAAACTTAAATTTAAATTTAAATTAAAAAAAATTATTTGCCGGCTAAGTAGTTTTAGCCGGCTAAGCCATTTTAGCCGGCCTAACTATACAGCCCTACTATAAATGTTATATTCTACAATTGATTGGTTATAAATTATAAGTGTATAAATTATCGC
>JAPYZD010003644.1:0-12625 GCA_030522725.1 Ichneumoninae sp. B BG-2022a
TGCAAAATGAATCTTCTCAGTACCTTTAGTATACATGATTTTTTTTCAGATTTTTACACCATCAAGAAGTACTTGCAATTTTCTCTTATTGTTGTCGAAGTTATGCGAAGTCAGCGCGCAGCGAGTCTCCCTCCTTAAATCAGGATCTCGACAATTTTTATTCCGTCCGGACGAGCACTTTGTCTTCGACGTGGTCCAATATCGCCAAAAACCAATATTTGTTGGCTTCTTTGTACCAAAATCGATACGCCGGACTGCACCCGACGCTGCTGTTGCCGCCTCCGTCGTATACGACATCGCGTGCGTGATTCTCAGACTCCGGAAGTCCACCTACAATTACTATAGGGGAGAACGGTGCAAAATGGCATAGCGGGGTAAAACGGGATAATGAGGCAAAACGCAATTTTAATTGCGTTTTTTTGCAACTTTAATGTAAATCCGGATGTATCGTTGGAATAAAATGGAGGATCCAAAAATCATTGGAAAATTGAGTTTTGCTCTCACAGTCCCGTTTTGCCCCACCGTCCCATTTTGCCCCGTTCTCCCCTACCTAAAACCGCCCCGATTTACGTGGCTCAGCCCTAAATCAGCGCGATTTACGCCGTGGACCATATTCCCCTCCTTTACCCTATCAAAAAAGTTTTTTATCTTTCAATAAAAAAAAATAAAAATAAAAATAAACAGACCCAGCTGCAATTTGCCCGGCCGAACCGCATCCGGTCTTCGCGCCCGTTTTTTCACCCACGACAAATTCGATGTCGAGCGCGCTCACCAACCGCCGTACGGTGGTGAAACAGAGCGGTTTTAGCGAGAAACCACGCGGGCTTCTAGCATTCGCGCGCGCAGATGCCATTAGGAAGGAAGAGAAGCGGAGGAGAGCGGAGGGCGAGACCGAGAGAAGCCGGAGCTCGAGCCTCGATCGAGTCGAGGTCGCACTGGCTCCGCATCAGCTGCTCGCAAACTCGATCCACCTACGAGTACTTCGAGAGCGGAAAACCACGATACGCACTCGCCTGACCGAGTGGCCATCGTCGTGGCGCTTGTTTTCCCTCCCCTCCCCTCCCGCCCTTCCCCCTCCCCCCTCCCCACTCCCTCTCCCTTTCCTCCCCCACAGAACCCTTTCGGTCGCTCGACATCTCTGCCGTTTCGCTATCAGCCAGCCTTCAGATTAGGGGGGTGGGGGGGGGGGGGCGATGGACCAGAGCTGAGAATTCATTGGCCCGATAATGAGCTTCGGAGAACTTCGGGATATACAATAGTGACGCGAAGTGGTTTACCGCACGATGAAATTTTACCGCTAATGGTCTTCATAAGCGATAAATTTTATGCAATTCCCCCCCACCTTTCCCCCCCGCCCCTCCTGCTTGTACTCTGGTCGGGGACGAAAATACCCTTCCGCGGAGGAATTTTGTTTTCATTTACGCTCGTACCGACAAAGCACAATATTGGGAACTTTATTCCTGAAATTCTAAAACGGGATTCTGCCATGTGGTGTTTATTTATTTATTTACTTTTCTTTCATTATCTGTTAGGGGTTGAAAATTTTGTTTAATGAACGTGAAGAATAATAGTGGACGATTTTTTATTAATTGCTTTTTTTTTTTAATTGCGAAAGTTTTTAATATGTTATATTTCAGATTCATCGTAATTATCGCCTATCGGGTTTTCGGGCGGGCACGCACCGTACTGTTTTTCAACGCCTTGTAACAATCTAGCTGAAGCAAAATATTGGGAACTTTATTGCCGAAATTTCAACATCATGTTTTCCCAAACGGTGTTTTTTTAAATCTATTAGTGGTTAAAATTTTCATTTAATGAACGTGATGAATAATAGTGGACAATTTTTTTTATTGTTTCTGAAAAATGTTCTGTTTCAGGTTCATCGTAATTATCTCCTATCGGGCTTTCGGGCGGGCACGCACCGCTCTATTTTTCGACGCATTGCAACAATCTAGCCGAAGCAAAATAGATCGAACGATTGCAAAGATAGACGGAAACAAAAATACACTCGGAGCTCTCGAAATATGCGAACGTCTTTTCTCGAGAGCTCTCGCATCACGGACACAAATCTGTCGACACGAGTACTCATTGTCTCTTTCTTTCGCCTCTACCTCTCGCTCGCAACGCTACCAACTTTTGGCAGGGCCTCGGAGACGAAAATCGAACGCAGCCTTACCTGCGGCAAAGTTAATCAGCAGAAACTCATTTGTTTTTTTTTGTTAATTTTCAGCTTGCAAAGTTTGCTCAAAAAAATATTGGTGGTTTTAAAATAAAATGCATATTTGAACAATTCAAACTCAAGTTTCAACTCAGAATTTATGTTTGGACAAATTTTTAAGAAATTTAGATTTTACTTTTCACTTCGTAAATTCAACGAAATTATCGATTAATGATGTCAATTGACACACCCAACGAGCAGCCCCGACTCCACCATCAATTTTCCGATGTATGTAAATAATTAAAAAATAATAGCACTGATAAGAGAATAGACGAAAAAGTTACATCAATTTTTTTCTTTTTAGTTTTTTTATTTTTCTTTTATTTATTATGTTTCTAGGCCCGGCAAAGGGCTCCTGCCATCCTGGCAGGTTGTGCTTAATTCTCGTCACAGACATTTATTTATTTATTCATTTATATTGTATATAATATATCGCCTTTGTGTTGTGTTGGCTGTTTTTTTTACTCACACATGCAGACATCTCGATTAATATTTAAATGAGTAAAGCGACGTCTTATTAACTTATACGTGATCGATAAACACGTTCTTGTGCGAGCGAAAATGATTGGAAAACGGATCTCGGGCCCAAATTTTCAATAACAAATTCGATCTTCAGATTGAATTTACCCATAAAAAATTTGGGTCTCGAATCTGCTCATTTTTTATTCTTGCTGTTTTCTCATCATCTCTTTGTCAAACTCTGAGGGAAATAGTATTTTTAATTGTTCGTTAAATAGATCGTCAATTAATATCGTTTCAATTTGTGCAGACACGTTCATAATGTTACAACTATTTTTTGTTTGTGATTTTTTCTTTTTGTTTTCAGTAGAGGTACAATGTTTCACCGTTGCGAAGAAAGACACTTTTTAATATTAAGCTTGGCACTTTACGTCGATCAAGAAACTCGACCCCCTCTTTCGGGCTGTACACATTACGCGGAGATGCAATTCGTGTAATTCGTCAATTGTGAAACGATCGAGGAGTTTCGATGTTTCGTACGGTATTCCTAGACATTTCACCCCTTTGTCGGTCCGTCCGGACGCTCGCGAATTTAATGACTCAAGTTTGAGCTCGAGAAATCAAGTTCGAATTAAAATTTAATTGATAAAAAAAAAAAAAAAACCTACGCGACGATTCTGTATTAGCGACGCGTTTTTTCATTTTTCGGCAATTACATTACATAGTCAGACGGATATTACTTTTTTTTCATTTTCGAAGTTAACCACGAACGGTGAGTTATTAATCGCACGCTATAGCATTTTTTTCGTACAGTTAATTTACAACAATTATGGTATACATGAAATGCATTCCGGTACGAGGTCATCGCTATGATAATAACAACAATAGTAATAATAATAGTACAACGTTATGTATAGTACAGTATAATGTTATTTAAATATAATTATCTAAAGAGTAAAGAGTGTGGCGGTTAGAAGCATGCGTTAGAAAAATAATGTATCTCTGACAAACATGTGGGAAGGCGGTGGTTCTGGGGGTGTGGAGGATACGGAGTTATTTCTTTTTTTTTATCACCCATCATCATTCCTCGAGCGTAATTCTTAATTTTTTTCCGCGTGTGGTCCCCACCGTAATGAAAGTTTCGTTTTTTTTCTCAAAAAAAGATCCTATGAACGGTGAAAAAAAAATACGCGACACTGCGCCCAGCCAGTGAAAAATGACAATGAAATATGCGGGTTTTAGGGATTCGCGTGGTTCGAGGTCAGTGATTTTTTTGGGTTAAGATGGTCATTCATAAATTAATTTTTTTTTTAATTAAAAAAGGTGTTTTTTTTTAAATTTCTCAATATCATTTTGTTTTTTCTTCAAATTTGACAGCAATTAAACATTTTCATAGAAAAACTTATTGTTAGTTCGAAGCAATGTCCATCTTGCTCCAAAAGGTTCGGGTACATTCTCGTGGTAGTGTTTCAAATAGATGCTCCAAAAAAGTTTTGAATATACAGAGATAAATATTATATCAATGCGATGCAGTAGTATGTTATAAAAAAAAAATAAAAAATAAAAAATTGTCAAAAATTCTTCCGGTCCCCGCCTCCACACCCGCGCCACAACCTTACCTTCCCGATCACTCTCCGTTACGAATAATATTATAATATTTTATCGATCGCCGGCACGATTCGATCGGACGTTAATTTTCTCCTTTCTCGTTGAACAATAACGCGAGCACGCGCTCCCGGAGCACGATTCGCTCATGTATTTTTTTCTCCTCTTTAGGCATTCTCCCACTTGTATATATAGATATAATATTTATTTGTATTATACAATGTATGTATGGGGCGCTCCGTGTCAAACAGTGTTTTCACACGAATTCAAAGTTTTTTCAGTTCAAAATATCTCGAACATTAATTTATTTGTTTATTTATTTATTTAATTAATTATTTATCAAATGTTGCTTCAATCTTGCCAGAACTTTTGTCATCGCATGTCGAGACTGTAAAAAAATTGCCAAATGAGTTTTTTTTAATTGTAATTTTAAAATTATTTTTTATAAGTCGTATATACGCGAGCAGAAATGGCGCGAAAATTTGAGCTTATTTCAGATATCCACTCGACACAGAACACCCCATATTATACATGGTTTAGGTACATGTTTATTTTTTTCCATTTTCCCTTTACAATTCGCTCTCGGCGAAGTCACTCTCAGGCAAATATTGAATATTAATGTTAAATTTAAAAAAACATTTCAAACGACAACGCCGACGCAGAGAAATAAAAATGTATTATGTTTGGAGGGCACGTTTGTTGCTTGTCTCGCAGTGAAGGAACTGTGCGGTATTATACGATTTATCAGTATATATATATAACAATAAATATACTATATGAATATATAGATATATATAGTATATGAATAATAGAATATTTTTTTTTCTTTTCTCTTGTGAATTATTGTTCTCCGAGTGTGGTCTGTGAAATTTGTTTTTTTTGTAATTATTTTTTTAGACGTTCAATCAAGTATACTATATGTAGTAACGTGTACGTGAAGTCTCAACAATTAATTTTTATCGGTATTCAGTTAATCTTTTTTTTTAGCAGTACGAGTTTGGAATTTTTTTTCCTCGTCTTTTAAGTTTTAACTAACATCGAACATTACGCGAAACGAGCGTGTGCCTCTGAAGCGATGAAATTATTGTCGCCGACTCCGAAAAATTTTCAATTTTCAAAACTGAATTTTTATTTCCTTTTGTTTTATTTTTTATTTTATTTTTCTGTTCTTGCTCGTTCAGAGAGGACTCTCGGACCGGAAGTGAAGCCCGCTATCATGTCTTACGGGATCTACGTGAACTCGCTAGAAAAATAAGTGTGTACGATAGGCACTATATTGCTGGCCCGGTCGAAGAGCCCTCGAGGATTTATCTCGTCTCAACGAAAATTTATCCGACTCGAGTCGATTATCATCGGCTCGACAGGCACGCGGCTCGGACTTCGCGACAGAGCTAGAAACAACGACACGTCTACCAGGTACACATCATCTCTACCACCCAAATGGTTCGATTAATCCGTTTTTTTCGTAATTTTTAAAAGTTGTTTTTCTTCATTACTTTAGTCAATAGTTTTGGCGATTAATTTTTTTTTTTTAATCGAGTCGTCACATTTTTATTTTTCCTCCAGTCAGGAAAAATCGGATTTTCAGGCAGAATGAATGTCTCAGTCGCTGATGGTGATGAATTTTCAATTTTTATATATTAGATTTGTTTATCGAACCTTTAACTGTCATTGGAAAAACAGCGAGCTTTTTTGTATAATTAAGTTGCAAGGGCCGAAGACATTTTTTTAGTTTTTCAAAAATATAGTTTGCCGGTCCGCAATTTTTAAAAAAGTTCGAAAGCTAATAAAATGTCCGTAAAAAAAAAGAGAAAAATCCGCAGATGTGAGAAAAAGAGCACTTTTTCTATCGGGCCGAAAGAAAATTGATTGCAACCATTAGTATAATTGTTTCGTCGCATTGAAGGCAAAAGTTTGTCGTTCAACTGAAGGGGGTTTGAAACTTGTTTCCAGCGACTGGGACATCCAACTAATTTGCGGTGCGCTCGTCGCAGCGCGTGCGGTTCACCGTATACGACATTAAAACTCTGATTAAAACCGTGAGCAAATACTCGGCTCTCTCTTGTGAATTCTCGCGCTCGACGCGATTTCAACAGTACACTAAATGGAATTAATTTATAATTTATCCTTCACAAGCTCGTTTTTTTTTGGCAAAGATCGAACTTACTTTGAATATAATATTCCTCCGGACAATTATACAATAATAATAGTTTTGTTTATACAACAAAGTGGTCGCAATATCGAATTTTAAATTCGAAGTTTCGGAAAAAAAAAAACAGTAAAAAAAACTGTTTTCAAGCTCGTAAGACAAGTTTAGTTGGAACATATCGCACTCGGGAGTTTTTTTTTAAATTTATTGTAATTTTTTTTTTGAAAAATAAAATCAAGTGCACGTCCATGCATCTTCCCCCCGCGGGCGCGTCTTTGTATACTGTGTATATATCAATATAATAATACAATTTTTTCTTTTATTTTTTTTTTCGGGACAAAAAAAAATAATTCGCGAACGAAATAATAAGAGTGTCAAATAATCGACGTATATTTAAACTTGTTAAAATGTACTTATACTCATAGGGTAGCGCGGCCCTTTGATGTTGCGGCGAAGCAGGCGGGGACCGTCCGGCTCGTGTCCTGGGTACGCATGCACAGAACACAGCACAAAACACCACACAGTTACAGACAGACAGAGACAAATTTGACAGTGAGATAAAGATAGAAAGAGATCGAGAAAAATTGATAAAACGTGAGGAAAAAATGTTTAATTATGAACGAAAGAAAAAAACGTGAACTGGCGGCGTTTAGATTTTATCGCGATCAGACAGGGCCGATGATTTATGAGAGATCGGAGGCAAAGGCTTTTAGGCGAGTGTGCCACAGAATAAAAAATAAATTCAAATTCTTGACGAAATTTAATTCCGGAACTATTGCGATACTTAAAAAAAAAATCGTACAACCTTCACCGAAGACCGGGTCTAATTAACATAGATCGATAACGATCTAATAACGACTATTTAAAAACGAGTTAAAAAAAAACATTTTAATTACGACAATTCTGCGTTGGATTCCAAATTTTAAGGGTCAGTACACTCACCTAAAAGCGTTAAATTTACATGGGTGTTGGCATGGGTAGAAATTTATCAAATGATAATAACAACATTAATAATAATAATAATATAATAATAGTAATAAAGAACTAAATAAAACAATTAAATTTTGCACAACCTTTATCGAAGACAAGGTCTAATTAACATGGATGGATGAGGATCTAATAACGCCTATTTGATACAAAACAGAAAATTAATAACGATAATTTCGCGTTGACTACCGAACTGACTACCGAAGTTATAATCCAATTACGTTAATTAGGAACGTTGAGTTGTATGTAAAGTAGGAAAGTTTCATCGAACGACGAGGGATGTGATTTATTGTACGGTCGCAGGTTAGCGAAATCGGTCCCGGGGTGGAAGCCGATCGGTGAGAAAAAAAAAAGTTTCCTTCGAGCAACTCGGAATGTCGGACGATCGGGAGGATTAATGAATTTATTTAACGAGGGTCGGACGGAGTATGAGAGCGAGTGATCGATGAGCGGGAGGTAGAGTAGGAAAGTCAAAGTAATGAATTCAAATGAATTTAATTCGCAGGAAGTTGTGGACTCACCTTGGGAATTCCGATCCCGGCACCGACTCCAGCAGCGACGGAACCCCGGCCGGGCGGGACGTACAGGCTCTCGGTGCGCTTCGGCTGGCCCTGACTCGGGAGGATTTCCTGACCGAGGCCACGATTCTTCAGCAGCGCACCCTCGAACTGGCTCGAAGTCGGCGGTACGTACGTCGGCGTCGCCGCACCGCTGCCGACGACCGAGCCGTTCAGCGGCGTGCCTGACCTAGCTAGACTCGCACCCCTTGCGGATCTTTCGCCGCCACAGAAAAAAAAATTATGAAAAGGATGGTAATTTTTTTTTTTTTTAACACTTTAGGTAATTTTTTATTCAGGGGTCAATTTTTATTGAAGATTAATTTAGCTCGCTTCAAGGTTTGAGTATGAAGGTGAAACTCAAATTCGACGAGGAGATTGAACTCTAGCACGGATTCCTGGATTTGATCCACATCACTTGTGGATCTTTTGCCGCCACAGAAAAAAAAATTATGAAAAGGGTGGTAATTTTCTTTTTTTTTATGAACACTTTAGGTAATTTTTTTATCTCTCGGTCGGCAAAACAGGGTCAATTTTTATTGAAGATTAATTTAGCTCGCTCGAAGGTTTGAATCTGAAGGTGAAACTCAAATTCGACGAAGAGATTGAACTCTAGCACTAATTTCTACATTTGATCCACATCACTTGTGGATTTTTTGCCGTCACAGAAAAAAAAATTATGAAAAATCGTGGTATTTTTTTTTCTTTTTATGAACACTTTATGTAATTTTTTTATCTCTCGCTCGGTGAGACAGGGTTAATTTTTATTGAGGGTTAATTTATTCTCGCTCCATGCTTCGATTCCGAAGGTGAAACCCAAGTTCGGCCATGAGATCAAACTCGAGCTTGAAACTCCGAATTTGATTCTCCGAACGTTCGGATTCGCGTGACGACGAGGTGATGTTTTATGATGTAATCAATTTTGTTTTTTTTACCTGTCGGCAATGTCCTGATTCGGTCCGGCCACACCCTTGTCCACGGACGGCTGTCTCGATCCGATCAATCGATTGTGGACTCGGGCGTATCGATCCACGGAACTGTCTCGACTGGGTGGCCTCTTGTAGTGGTCCAACCTAATTTAAAAAAAAGTACACCTCACATCAGTAAAAACATTTTCAAATATTTTCAAATTTTGTTGATCAAACTTTGACAACTCGTTGCTCCACGGAGTTCAAACTACACCCAGAAAAATAATTTATTTAACGGCCATCGTTTATTTGGTTTTACTAAAAAAATTTATTTGATTTAAAGAAATATTTATTTAATATTATAATATTTATTTCATTTGAGTAACTATTTACTTAATTTAAATAGATATTTATTTAAATCAAACAATTATTTTCTTTAAACCATATAAATGGTGGCAGTCAAATAAATTATTTTTCTGGGTGTATGATTTAAAAAATCGAAAAGAAAAAACGGTAAAACAATTTGAGATTCCGATGATTTTTGTACCGGACAAGTTTCCATGGGTCGATGACTTTCTAAGAGAATTGGCGTAAAGGAATTTGTCGAGATCATCGAAAGCGCCGTGGTCATAGAATTTTGTTTTCTTCACCTGTCGTTGAGAGACTGATTGACGACTCCACCGCCGGCAGGACGATCCTGGGGATTGAGAATTCGCGAATTCCTTCGTATACTCGTAGAGCTCGGAGGTCTCTGGGCGTCCATCGTCGCTCCGTCGTTTTGGTACTGCGATTGTTGTTGGCCGGGTTGTTGCCCGTAGATGGACTGAGGGTTGTACTGATGTTGTCCGGGTCCGTACTGGTTCGGTACCGGCTGAAACAATTTTTTTAACCCCTCATTCAGCATTACCAAAGTGAATTTCCGATTATCCGTTTCGTTGCCAAAATCAATTTCCAAAAATCATAATTTTCATGTCCGACGACTCGATACGATCACAAGAAAGGACAACATACACAGAGAACAGAGAGATCGTCGACAGAGGTTTGGGTCGAAGTAGCCGTCCCAGCTAATCGACTCTTAACAGTAATGGCAATTCAACGACAAGTTAAAAAAAAATAAGGTGATGGAAATAGATAAACACGAAACTCGTTTCGTACTACGGGCCAATTTCGGACTCTAATCACTCAGACAAGGGGTTGGATATTAAGGTAGCTCCAGCGAGTGGTGTTCATTTCGTCTAAATTCGAGAAATTCGAGCAAGAATTGCAAACACTTCCCGATGTTATAAAAATCTGAAGAAATTCATACTTATCATAGGCACTGAAAAAACTAATTTTGCATAATAACAATTTCAAAATGTTATTAACAAATTGTTGAAAAAAAAAATTGTTGATCAAAATATGCGGTACATCAACTTTTTTTTATGAAAATGATTCGTTCATTTTTCGGAACACGTATGAATTCGTTCAGATTTTAATCTTTATTTTGATTTTTCTTGTTTTTTTACATGGAAAAATGTGCAAAAATCAAAATAAAGATAAAAATCTGAAAAAATTCGCACGTATTACGAAAAATGAATGAATCATTTTCATTAAAAAAAAGTTGAGTTACCGTATATTTTGATGGACAATTTCTTTTTTCAACAATTTGTTAATAAAATTTTGAAATTATTATTATGCAAAATTAGTCTTTTCAGTGCCTATAATAAGTATGAATTTTTCAGATTTTTACACTGTTAAAATAAATTGTAAATGTAATGTACTGGAACTTGAAATTTGCTAACATTACTCATATTAATTAAGCATTAATGTACTTTGCTTGTGAAATAAATATACCAGGTATTAAAATGACAAATCTTTTCCTTGAAATTTACAAAAATTTTAATTAAAAATACAAATTTTACTGTAAAATTGCAACGCACATGTGTTTGAAATTTTAGAAACGATTTATGTAAAAAAGCTTCCAATACCATTCATTAATTTTCAAAAAAAAATTTTTTACAGTGTATAACATCAGGAAGTGTTTGCAATTCTTGTCCGAATTTACGCGAAACGAACACCTCTCGCCGGAGCTACCTTAACCGAATTATTTGGAACTATGTTGGATGCAAATGATTCACGGGACAATCTCTAATCAGCATCAACACGAGTCTCGTGGTAGCTTACACCGTAAGGTTGTGTTCCAAATTGATTCATTTGGGCCATTCCCATTGGACTGTACATTGTCGGTGTCAGTGGATACAATATCTAGAATCATAAAGAAACGGAAAGAAAGAACGAGGATGTTCTCCGAACTGTTGCCGGAATCGTCGGTGATCCGGCAAAAATTTCCTTCGAAGGATCAACGCTACACGATGAAAAAGGGCTAACGATTCACCAAAAACAACCATTGCGAAATTTCGACCACCGATAAATAAGACCTGGTATGTCTTTTTCACCTGTTGACTCGAGTACGGCTGCTGGAACTGAGTGGGATATCCCTGCGGGCTAGGGTTCTGCGGATATCCAGGATAGTGATCGGTCTGTTGATTGCCGACGTTGGGACTTTGAAACTGGGCGTACTGGCCGCCCTGAACGACGAACTGGCTGGGGCCGCCGCCGGGTCCGTAGGGTCCTCCGCCGCCCCCGACGGCGCTCGCCTCGTAGCCCAACGGGTACGGCCCCGGTAAGTTGTTCGGAAATTGATTCTGCAGCGGTATCTGCTGTTGGCTAGGATTCTGCATCTGACTCGGATAGGGACTTTGGCTGTACGGATTTTGGCTGTGGGCCGTCTGGGGCAGTTGATTCGCCAGCTGATTGCTCGACGCCGGATTCGTCATTTGATTCTGCATCTGTGTCTGCATGATCGTTGGATTCTGTCCAGCGGTCATCTGGTTCTGGGCGGGCTTCATGCTCGGGCGTCTTATCGACTGGCCAATGGACTGGCCAAGCGACTGGCCGAGACTTCCGGTCCCGCCGGTGTCGACGACGTTCGACGACTTCAGCGGGCTCGACGTCGCCGACTGATCGTCGATGCTCGACGGTCCCGAGCCTGGATTGCCGCTTCCGGATTTCTGAAGTATGCTCTTACCCGGCATCGCGTCCTGAGGCGGCGGGACGTACTTCGGTATCTGACGATTTCGTAACCTCTCCAGTCCCGGTTGCCGGAAATCCGGCGCGAATTGCCTCGCGGTCTGCTGCGCCAGCTCGGAATTTTCTCTCGCGTGCTCGGCCGACAGATCGGCGGTCTCGGCCCGTTTTCTCGCCATTCCCGCTCTCGATGCTGCTATGTCGGACTTCTGACGGGACATCCGCCTCGCCGTCTCCGAGGCCGCGACCGCCGCGTCTATCCTCTCGCGAAATTTTGCCGATCTTATGAGAAACAGGTGTTTCTTCTTCTGGGACGTTATCAGGACGTTGTTCTTGTACTTTCCCTCCTCCTTGCTGCCGTCTCTGAAGGTCGTCACACCGTAGCCGTACTTCCGGTTGTTGAACCACTCGCCCTCGTAGCGGAGACCGTCGCTGCGCTCCGATATACCGAAACCCGTTCGCTTGTCGTTCTTCCACTCGCCCATGTAGGTCTCGGTCACGGACGCGTCCATCTGCTCGTCCTGGAAATCGAACGAGGCAGTTTGACTAGCGAATCGGGGTGGAGCATTTTTTTTTTTTTTGGGACGCCGGGCCAGAACACTGAGATATAGGGTAGTATTTTCCCCTAGGGGAGAGCGGGGCACAATGGCACCGCGGGGCAAAACGGGGATGCGGG
>JAPYZD010003645.1:0-12622 GCA_030522725.1 Ichneumoninae sp. B BG-2022a
TCCTTCCTTATCCGCGGTCGCCGGTTCGATTCTTGGGCCCGGAGCTTCGTCGCGCCCCGTCAGGTGTCAGTAGTCCCGGACATACGGATATAGTCGTAGATCGTACGTCCTATCTCCGGAGCTATGACCCCGTCCGTTTTCCTTTCACCAACGGGCCTTCAGTCTCGGGAATCGAACCCGCGACACCTTTTCCCAGTCTTTCGGTTTCCCATACCGAGGCGCTGGTCCTTTCCTCTGGACCTACAATTACAGTGGGTTCCGAACCACTTTTTCGCAGATAAAAACACCACAGAAAATTGAAAATTGGTGCTTGCCGGGAATCGAACCCGGGCCTACTGCGCGTGAAGCGCGCGCCGAGATCACTCGGCCACGCTCACCCTTCTTAGTAGTTGGGTATTGTTGAACGTGAATGCTAGCACTAGAGAACAATGTTTGACAGCACCTCCTCAACATCAAAAAGCTCCGTGGTTTTTCGTCGTTTAGCTGTGAAGGGTACTGCGACGGAGGATAAAAAGGATGCTTAAAAACGCATTCAATTTTTTCGTACTCAACGCGACAAGCGCAATTTCGTTCGTTTTACATACAGCCCTAACGTTGTTTTTGCGTTTAAACACGGATTTTCCCAAAATTTGTCAACACCAAATTTGTTATATCAGTATCTCTAGAATAACAAAAAATGTTTCCAATACGTGTTCGATCTCAATCAAAGTATTCCCAGACTACCGGATTAACATGGTTTTATGCGAATACTTGCATCATTTATAGTTAAATGCGGGTAAAATTAGCATTTTAGTTTGTCACAGCATTGTGATAATTAATGCTGACCTAGCAATATTTCGGTCCGAGAATATCTTCTGTTTCATTCCAAAACACACACCTAAGAGTATCTCGGTATCTGAATTTTAAAAGTCCCGAAAGCCTTTTTGTTGAAATCGTACGGGCCGCACCTTGTGTCAAAGCTAATTTTAGTGAATGGGTACACACACTGAAAAAAAAAATCGCTTGCGGGCTGCCGAAGAAAAAAATTTTTGTTTCAATTCTACTTGCAATTCTTACAATTCCATATGATATTGAAACAACGATGGCAAGACTGTCAAGGTAACATGTTAACGTTTCAATCCGGTATGAAATTCCGGATTCAATTTTTGAAACATTTTGTTTTCTTTGGCAGCCCGCAAGCAAAGTTTACTTGAATCATTGATATTTTTTTTCAGTGTATCCAATACCAATACCAATTTCAATAATGAGTAGGAACGAAAATCACGACGAGCTAATGTAGTGATAAAATTATCTGTAATGTTCCAGTATGAGTATGCATAACAGGAGCATTACACCCGTGCACGGTCTACAGACTGTTCTCACGTATCAAAAGTGTCTCGATTACCGAACTTAGGGGAGAGCGGGGTAAAATAGCACACCGGGGCAAAATGGGATAATGAGACAAAACGCAATTCTCCAATAACTTTTGGATGGTGGCGTTGGTTGTAGGTGGGGCAAAACGGGTTTAAAAATCCGGATGTATCAATTGGGACAAAATGGGACATCCAAAAATTATTGTAAAATTGAATTTTGCCTTCACTGTCCCGTTTTGCCCCACTGTGCCATTTTGCCCCGCTCTCCCCTATTCATTGCGAGTGTTCAAAGTTCTGTTGCCGGTAGTAATATACCTGGATACAATTCTACCACATTTGCAACTACGTCTAGTTTTGATGCAAATATCACCCACCGGTTATACGTGTATGGTGATACGATGCTTCGTCGAAGAGTTCTTGAAGCACCGTTGTACAAGCATGCCTACCGGTACCTGGGACTTTAGACCTCCTTAGCATCCTTACTCTTCCATTCACGTTACCACTCTCGCAACAGCCCCGTCTCCCTTCTTTCTCTCGTTCTCTTCTCGATCACCCCCTAATGCACACTCGAGCCACCTCTCCTTCAGGCCTAATGCACGCTGTTAAGACCCTGCTCTCTCAGCTGGAAGCAGAAAGCCAAAATCGCATGGCGGCTTTCGCTCCAGCGCAAACCAAAGAGAAAAACCTGCATATTCTCAACGATTGCTTTCACGGAACTATCGCGCCTTACGCGATGATCGTATCATACGCTTCAATACGCAAAGCATCCTCGTCGCTGCCGAGTACTTTATACGTAAGAATGTTCACATAAGACGTTTTAAAGCTATTTCTTGAGACAGTCATCCGTGACACCGAGCACTCTTCCTCAATCGTAGAAAAAGTGGCTTCCGCATAAAAATTCATCTTCCGTGCTCTTGTATTCATGGCAAAAAAAAGAGAAAAGTAACAAGGACATTAGGCAGCCGAAACTACGAATCGGCTGACTACGTGAATCCGTATCGCTATCGTTATCCTCCGAATCTATAGTAAGAATGTTGACATAAGACGTTTTAAAGCTATTTCTTGAGACAGTCCATGACACCGAGCACTCTTCCTCAATCGCAGAAAAAGTGGCCTTTGCATAAAAATTCATCTTCCGTGCTCTTGTATTTATGGCAAAAGAAAGAGAAAAGTAACAAGCACATTGGGCAGCCGAAGTTACGAATCGGCTGACTGCGAGAATCCGTATCGCTATCGTTATCCTTCGAATCTATACTAAGAATGTTCACATAAGATGTTTTAAAGGTATTTCTTGAGACAGTCCGTGACACCGAGCACTCTTCCTCAATCGCAGAAAAAGTGGCCTTTGCATAAAAATTCATCTTCCGTGCTCTTGTATTTATGGCAAAATAAAGAGAAAAGTAACAAGGACATTAGGCAGCCGAAACTACGATTCGGCTGACTACGAGAATCCGTATCGCTATCGTTATACTCCGAATCTATAGTAAGAATGTTCACATAAGACGTTTTACAGCTATTTTTTGAAACACACTGAAAAAAAAAAATTCGCTTGCGGGCTGTCGAAGAAAAAAATGTTTGTTTCAATTCTATTTTCATTTCTTACAATTCCATATGATATTGAAACAACGACAGTAAGACTGTCAAGCTAACATGTTATCGTTTCAATCCGGTATGAAATTGTACGAATTCAGAGTAGAATTGAAACAACGTTTTCACGTCATTGGCAGCCCGCAAGCAAATTTTACTTGATTCAATGATATTTTTTCTGTGTGCAGTCATCCGTGACACCGAGCACTCTTCCTCAATCGTAGAAAAAGTGGCTTCCGCATAAAAATTCATCTTCCGTGCTCTTGTATTCATGGCAAAAGAAAGAGAAAAGTAACAAGGACATTAGGCAGCCGAAACTACGAATTGGCTGACTACGAGAATCCGTATCGCTATCGTTATCCTCCGAATCTATAGTATACGCGCCGAACGAATGGATTTTTCTTCCAATTCTTCCACCCTTCTCTTTTTTTCATCCAATTTCGTTTCAACGCTCGTTTACCCCCGAATCTCATGAAATCGTCCCGTGGCTGGTACATACACGTACGAATACGCCATACGTATACTATATAAAGTAGAAAGTCGTATTCCTCGTCATAGTCTTCTTGCTCGTCGACTTCTTTTCGTGCCGTAGAAGGCGCACTCTGTGGAAATGTACCATAGACCCCCTTGTGCCAGGGCACTCCGGTATAGCTATGTCACCCGGTATTCGCAAGGGGATAACGAGTGAAGCGAGCGGGTTATGGGTGGAAGTTCCCTATCGGTTGGTTCGTCCGAGTTCCTCAATGCCGGAGAATCGTCTGCGAGTTCGCTTCGGTAGCCGATAGACGACACGAGGATGCTGGAAATTGGAGGGGTGCAGGTTAGAAATTGCGAGACGAGGAGATCGGCATTGCTGGAGGATGAGAGAAAGTGAGAAGGCTATGGAGGGCAAGGGACAGGGTGGAGGGAAAACACGAGAAACGAGTGCTCTAGGGGCGGCAAACCGAGGAGAAATCGAAAAGCCTGCGGCTGAACACTCACTTATAGCCTTTCCGCGCTCCCCGCTGGGAGTCGTATCTTTGTCAATAGTCGTCCCCGACGATATATCACCCGGTTTTATGGTGTCTAAAGTCCGTTGAAAAGAGTTCTCGCCAGCGTTGCCGCGTTAAAGCTCCGTTCTCGAGAGGCGCGGGCTTGAATCGTTCTGATCGCAGGGAATGCTGATGGGAATTAACGGTTCGATGCTTCGACGAAACACGCGGAAGTATGAGATACTTTAACCTGCGCAACGTCTTATTGGTTGGTAACCGGAGGAGACATATTTAAGGTAATATGACAGAACTTCAGCGGGAAAGCAGTGAACTATTTCATCGGCGTGAGTTCTTTCTATGTACCTCGCTTTACAGCTTCCGCCGGCGTACAATTGTTCGTAAAAATATACTGCCCTAGGGTAGAGCGGGGCAAAATGGGGCAACGAGGCAAAACGGGGTTTTTGGGCAAAACGTAATTTTCCAATAATTGTTGGATGCCCGAATTCGCCCTATCGGACACATCAGGCTTTTCTGCTCAGTTTTGCCACCTTGTCCGATCCAAAAATGATTGGAAAATTTAGTTTTGCCCAAAAACCCCGTTTTGCCCTGTTGCCCCATTTTGCCCGGATCTCCCCTACCCATTACGGAACATTGCCATACGGTATTATCGCCTACTCGGTTTTTCAAAAAAATTTCAATTTTATGCAAAAAAATACCTTTTTTACATAACAAAAACTATTAAATACTGTAATAGTATTCCCCAAGTGATTTCGGCAGCCCAGGGTTCTTCCCAAAAAAAGTAGATAGTTATTACGCTTGACGGTAATATCGACACCGCTGAATTGGGGGTTGGAAACTATACGTCCGAGATTGTAATTGTGCGCATTCCGCTTCTTCCTCAGCTCTATAATAATATTCCTTCTCCCAACGTTCAACTTCTGTTCTTACTACTCTATCCGAATGGTTTTTCTATAATAATTTAGGCTTTTCTTTTCTAATCTATAGCTTCTATTACTCCATGGGCATACCTACGACTCTGCACACATGTACATTCCATTATGTAAACAAGGGCTTTGACCCGTAAATAAATAAATAAATAAATAAAAGTTGACGTAAGATGACGGTTTAACTACTTTCGGTCGGACGGTTCAACAGATTCCGTCACTTCCTTATCGCTGGGCAGAAACACGAAGGACAAATTTCAGAAATACAATCGATATACACGAAGTTGGAACGCTTTCCAGATTTCTCTGCAAAACTTTCGTTTCGTAATCTTGACTTCCTCATAGAGACTTCGTGAATGACGGGCAAAAATTAGAAAGCAATGTGGGAACTTAATTCGCACTTATCCTCCTTACTTTCACTTCACATTATTACGAAGATGCCCCTTTTGCTCGACACATCAAATCTCATCTCGATAGCTCACGATTGGTTAGTGCGAATTTCCCATCGGTTATAATCTCTCTATGATGAAAATATTCGAATCCGCTGTTCCGCGTATAGTACAAGCCGGGAAGAAGAGGGGGGCCGTTTCCAATAACGTAATCTCGCGATTTCGACATTGCCAAAACCGAGGGGTGGAGTGGAACGAAATCGTTCCTGTTCTCTTTATTTCGGCGGGAGTTTAATCGGGACGCCATAATCCGGTGGATATCATCGCGATCGTCATATTTCGAAGATGCACGTATATATTCGTTCTTATCTCTCTCGTTCGTTCACCCCTCCGATACGTATGACATGCCTTCAGCTCTCGGGTCAATTCAGTGAACCCGCACACCTCTCGAGAACGCATCGGTTCGTCGAATTACACCGCGATTTCTTTTTTTTCACCGCCTCCTCCTCTCCCCCTCGCTCTCACTTCCCGCCAAGCTTCTCCACTATCCCCCGTGCGTCTTCTGTCGATTTAATTTTCAACCTGAAAAAATCCTTGTATTCGAGCTTCAGCGGTGCTTCGCTCGCGATGCTTTTACATCCCCCGTCTTTGGATATTCAGTGATCTTCACGAGTCCTACAGAGATTCCTGATGCGCGTGGCATGTGCACTGCAAAGAGCTCACTGTGCGGAAGCGCACACGAGGGGTCAGGTATATTAACCCTTATACTTTCGTCTCGCGTGCAGGATGAAAGCTAATCTCGTGATTCTTATTAACTTCAAAAGATATTCGAAACTCTCTCCGCCCCGGAACGTTTCGCCATAGACTCCATTAAATTGACTATAATAAGAGCATCTCATCTTGAATTCCCCGGTACAACAACGTCGACGAAGTAAATTACTTCGGGACGCACGAACCAGAATACCGTGTCGTTCGGCTGCGAGGCCTCACCGTGTTGGTGAGCCAGACCCTGTGTACGGCATGTTGTTCGAACGCTACAAAAGCTTGGGTTCTACAACAAGGACGAATCGATTTATTCAAAGGCTGGTGAAAACAATTCCATCCGAAAGCAGCGGCGGCAGCAGCGGCGGCATCGGGTATAGACATATAATAGGCAGCTTGTATAGTTACGATAGGTAGGTGTATACCGCGGTTGGGGATGCTATCACGACACCTCCCTCGCGTTTCAACCGTGTACTGCTTCTCGTCTCTTGTGACGAGCGAGAAAAACACACTGTCGTTCATTCGCTGTACGTGACCCATTCTACTCCCTGCGTGAATAAGCCCCGCACCACGCTGCAGTAGCCGGAGTAGCGTTGCGTGCAATATAAATTCAAATGCCTCATCGGCGGTCTCTCCGCTGGACAGCGGACCTCGAGCCTATCAGCGTACCTGTCCCCGTGGAATATCGTCTAATTTGGTGGCTTATTCCCTTCTGGGCTTCGCCAATCCCCACGTTCCGGAAGGGGGCGGCATTCAGTTATTTATACCTTCGAAAATTACCTCCCCGAGCGCATGACAAATACACGATTTTGCCACTTGTGATTGTGATTAACGCGTCAAAAACATTTGGTATGTCTGAGAGGAATCAATTCGGAAGCGAAACCAGAACGCGCCAGACTGCCGATGTAGGATGCAGTTTGGAATTCAGGATTGGCGACTCTGGATAATTTTTGGATAATTGATTAATCGAGAAATCAATGTTCGTCGAACTCTCGGCGATGCCGTCGACGCATTGATTTCACGTTCGGGTACTTCGTCGCTCGAGATAATTATTCGTTGTTGATTGTTTTAGCTATATAGTTCGTTAAATGGACGTGCTGCTCATATAGGGTAAAAGTGGTGAATATGGCCCACCTCGATTAACACGTAAATCAATGATATATATGTGGACCGGGCCATATTCTCCACTTTTACCCTATACTTCGGTCATTCCTATGCGTTGTAGGGGAGAGCGGGGCAAAATGGCACAGCGGAGCAAAACGGTTTGATGAGACAAAACGCCACTTTCCAATAACTTTTGGCGGTACGTGGGGCAGAACGGGTTTGAAAATCCGGATGTATCGTTGGGACGAAATGGGATCATCAAAAAATTATTGTAAAATTGTGTTTTGCCCTCACTGTCACGTTTTGCCTCGCTGTGCCATTTTGCCCCGATCTCCCCTATACTCCATAATCACTATGACATATACTGAACATGGACGTATGGCTAGTGACTGCATTTTAAATGAAAAATAATATTTTTCGATTCTTCTAGTATCCAAAACAGAACTATTCCGGATGGAGATAATGTTGCGCGCGCAGCGATTAATTAATCGTCGAAAAATCTTATACCGTGTTAGGATTTTGTGAATGCTTTGCCGCTCGTCGAGGCCGGAGGGGGGACGGTCATAGAAAATTTGCACAGGGACCCGCGAAATTAATTTGTATTTTGCGTGAGCGCCGGAACAATGGCGCCCGCGGGATTACCAAAGCGAAGAGAGAGTCGGGAGGATAACGCTATGGGGGTTTTGATGTACGGCCCATATAGCTGGGTCTTTGGTCTGTACACCGGCACTCCGAGCCGGTGTACAGGGGGTTTGCTGTATATCTACATACACCACTGTACAGAGAGCTTTTGGATGTCTGTCTGTCTCTCTTACCGTGTCCCTTTCGCTGGTAAACCGGCTCTGCGCGAGCCCTTCGTTCGCTACCCCCCTTTCTGTATGCATCCCATTGTACCCCTTCTCATCCCACAATATTGATATGCGTGAGCCGTATTTCATGCACGCATATACATACATCCTGGACAGCACTGTTGACTATAGAGCCCGGTCTGCCCTGTGCACCTCGCGGAATCAGTGGACCTTACTCTCTGGTATATCTATCTGCCACGAGCGTAAATCCCCGAAGCCAGTGACATTCTCCCTCCGGGGCGATACCACCACGGCAAAATCCTCGACACCTGTGGTACCCCTCCGTTTCGAGTAAAAAAATATACGCGCGTATGATACACCATACCGGCTGTGGAAACGTATTTTCCTATATTTCGCCCAACGTGTTGGAATGCTGGTTCACACGAAGGTGCAGTGAGAAATTCTGTTTATTTTAGCAAATTGTGCGTTTTTCCTGGCGAATGAGGGAAACTTTACTGGTACACGGAATCATTACGGGTGCGCGTAGCATTAACATGTCTAACTGTCGTCAGGACTCGTACTTCACTGGAATGAACAGCAATTCCCATTCATCCTTTTTGTTCGTGTATATTATCTTGTTTTTGTGCGTCGTACCACTCGTAGAACCGGCGGCTCTTGTTCTCTGGCAAATTCGCGAAACGAGTTACACTGCATCGCTTCTCTTCCTCTGGCTTCCTTTGCTGGATGCAATCCGGGAGACATGCGATTTAAATCTGCGAACTCGTTCCACAAATGAATGTCTTTTGCATTTTCTGAGACAGGTTTTTCATTTGTTTTCTCATATTTAGGTTGGCAAGACCGTGAAGACCCTAAGGGGAAGTTCGTTCCCAGGATGATGTAGGATGATGAAAATCAGATTCTATACAGTAAAAAACACGGGCGCCTTCGAAAAGACGCCAAAGTGGGTCATAGCGGTGAAACTCATAACTCCCGTTTTGCCCGGAGCGCAGTCGGGAGTTCAAAAAGTTTGCACTTTTTACAACTTATTGTCCACGAACGTCCCCGATTTTTCATTTGTTAATTTCCGATCGTACGATCCTGCTCTAGTTTTGCAAATAAAAGTACCACCTAAAATTGTCAATGACGCGGGAAATAAAAGGACAGATTTGTATATACAAACGTCAATAAACAAGTTTGTCACTTATTTAACAAAATTATTTTTACGAACATTGTATTCCGATTTTACGAAATTATTTTTTGCAGTGTAACGGATTTAAGTTCTCCTAGAACGTTACGAGAAGCGGCCGAATATCTTTTAAGGGCATGTGGTACAGACTCAGTCGGTAACAAATCGCCTTCCCTGTTTTCGCCAAAACGATTGATACGACGAGCAAAACTAAATTAGGTTTTCATACTTATATCTATTGCCTACAAAAACCCAATTTGATTTTGGTCGAAGCATCAACGGAAATAGGGAATGCGATTTGTTACCATCGGAGCATCGATGCGTATGTATCACATGCGCTTAATCGTAAATTTTGTATTGCCTTATGATTTCTCGATTCCTAGGGTGAGCCGAGTTGGTCAAACAATTGTTCCTAGTCTCCCGTGTTGCGACGATTTTTGACTTGTACGAAATGTAAAATACAGCCACTACGTTATGCAATGTAGAAATACATTTTTCAGCAGGAATTTTTATGCCATCCCTGGGTCGTAATGCTCCTGGCCACGTAATACCTAGACTACGCTCGGCGACAGAAAGGGAACTGGGGTGAGAACGAGGAGTGTGAAAGGTGCGAAAGGACTCTTGTTCTATATTTCTCTCCTCTCTCCCGCTCTTTCTCCCTCCCGCGCTCGCTCGCGTAGATCGGCTGCATATAGGTACGCGCGGGGTATGCAGCATTATTTACGAGTTGCACGAGGGAAACAGTGATCGTAAAAGCGAACGGGAGTGAGCCTGACGTACTGTCGCTGCCGCTGTTATTCCCAGAACGGAGTCGCGGCCTTTGCGTGGTATTATCGTTTCGCGACCGGGATCATATTCGTCCGGATATTCGCGGATGTATACGTACACCATTCAGTGCAGGTTGAAATGAAAATCATTATTTCAAACTGTGCGTCGAAACGAACAACCGCGTTGAAGAACAATCGAAATTTTGACCCCGAAGATGCGAAGACTCGATCCTCGAGTCTTCGCAGTGGTGAAAATTTGGTGAAAATTTTTCAACGATATCAAGCTGGGAATCGGCAAAACAAATTGTTTCCCTATATTTATATCAATTTTTCGCAAAACAAGAGAAAAAAGTATCATCTCACTTTAATATTTGACGTTGCGGGATCAAAACCGCAACGATATCAAGTTGAGAATCGGCAAAACAAATTATTTTCCCTATATTTATACCAATTTTTCGCAAAGCAAGAGAAAAAAGTATCATCTCACTTTAACGTTACTCTTGACATTCATTTGGATGTCAAGAGTTACGTTATAGTGAGATGATACTTTTTTTCTTGCTTTACGAAAAATTGGTAAAAAAAGGCTACGATTATTTAAGAAAAACAGTCAACCTGTCAAATGACATGGACGTCGTTAACCTGGCTGGATATCTCTTGTTCATTAATGCATTCATTTAATAGTTAATTAAAAAATTATTCCCGTGAGTCCATACCTCTGTTCACAAATGTATTGTCACAAACATAGATCAGGCTATAAAGTTTTAGTAGATGAAAATCTGTTAAATAATTTCTTGCCGTTCCAATCTTTATCGGCGCTTGCGAATAGTCGCCGAGCCAAAGGATCGCGGTTAAAAACAAAACTCCCGTCTTTTTTTGCCCTAGCGGGCAGTGGGGAGTAAAGAGGAGAATACGACGGCCAATGGAAATAAAAAAAAACAAGTTCTTGTTTTTCATTGGTTCATCGATATGACACCGCGAACTGTTAATTTATTTAACAGAATATGGTTCATTTACGAGTATTTACACCTTAACTTACATTTTTTTTGTCACAAACATAGATCACTATACAACGAATCGATATGCCAAATTTGGTTCAGTAATACTTTGTCGTTTCGACGAACACTGGCGCCTTTGGAAAGACGCTGAAGCGGGTCAATGCAGTGAAACGCATAACTCTCGTTTTGCCCGGAGGGCAGTCGGGAGTTAAAAATAGCACAATTATAATGATTACAATTGAACTGTATGCTACCTAGCAATTCAATGTTAAACAATTATATTTCGCCTTTTATAGGGGCAAATTCTTAGCCTGTTTTAAATCAATCCCAACAAGATATATTCTGCGAGTGACTATCCAGAATTTTAATAACAACATATTACCCTGAACTTTTTAATATAACGAGATGGTAAATTAAAAAATTCCATATTAAAAAAGAAATCTATAATAAAAAAGAAATCTATTCGGGTAAAAGCCAAAGTGGCAACATTTCACGAAGTAATTTAAACGAGAATTTGAAGCGCATCAAAGAATGTCGGACGTACCTCGCACGCCGTCACTGGCCGTCGCGACTACTCGTTAAATGTAATCCGACGTACGCAGTGGTTCGATGCGAGAGGAGCAATTAATAGTAATTGCGGAAGATTATTGTGATTGTGATTTATACACCGAACGGCCAAATTACCCTTCAATTACCTTCAGCGCAATTTTGCACTCCCCATAGCCTGGCCGACTCTGTTCTCTTCTCTCTGTTGCCTCGGCCTCTCTGCCTCTGGACGACGATTTAATGCCTGATCGTGATTCGACCGCTATACGAGCGAGATAGAGAGCGAAAGAGCGATTTACGGTGACAATGAACAACGACGCGATTGGAAGGGGGGGGGGGGGGGGGGCGGGGTTCGTGAAGGAGAGAACGCGGACTTGAAGTACGAAGCCCCTTTCTGCCGCACCTCCATACATTGGTCCCGGATTCGTGGAGGGAATTGTGGTAAATAAAATGATTTTCATAGCCAATGACTCGCACGTACCTATACATAACACTACAAATTATATTGTACGCTGGTACAATGGATCCAAGCGAAAATTGCGTAAAATCCTGATAAACTAGCTCGCGCATGGAAGCGTGAGACGCGATAATACGAAATCAGCAAACGAATCGCTGAAAGAGAGAATGAAAATAAATGATCCGACGCGTCCGATAAAAAGGGGCGTGGGTATTATAAACCGGGCAAAGCCAATGCACGTACACTACTGTGTACACGGATGGAGAGTGCCCCGAATCATTTATTTTTCCACCGGTGTCAGCGTGTAAGAGAATGCATGAGAGTCGAAGCATTCCATCCGTAATTAGCCCCGCGAGCACCGATTTAAAATCGGCGAGGTCGGTGCGCGCAACGAACTCCATAAAAGAAAGTCTTTGGCCCCCAGTCGACCTGCGGTAGACGAAACAATGTCAGTACATGAGAATGGTACGCATCGAGACGCTGGAGTTTGAGAGGGTTGAAAAACAGACGAAATGATCAAATCGGGTTAGATATTTCGCGCAGAAGGTTCGAATAATTCGATTCGCGATTTAGTCACGGCGATATCAACAAACACTTCCGATTGGCCATGTCACCCGGGCACTGTAGGTGATATAGCGATATGCTTTACAGTTAGAATGCAATACTGGGCAGTTGACATGTAATTATGTGCAGTTGATATGCAATGCTGGATACTTCACATGTAATTATGTGCAGTTGATATGCAATGCTGGGAAATTGACATGCAATGCTGGG
>JAPYZD010003646.1:0-12620 GCA_030522725.1 Ichneumoninae sp. B BG-2022a
TAGTTGAACTTCCAGATGGTTCGTCCGTAGTTGAACTTCCAGATGGTTCGTCCGTAGTTGAACTTCCAGATGGTTCGTCCGTAGTTGAACTTCCAGATGATTCGTCCGTAGTTGAACTTCCAGATGATTCGTCCGTAGTTGAACTTCCAGATGGTTCGTCCGTAGTTGAACTTCCAGATGGTTTGTCCGTTACAGTCCTCGGGGCGACCGTAATCATATAGACCTCAAAATTTATTTCATCAGTCGATATACGTTCCGTCGTTGCGAATTGAGTCAAAGAGTTGTCACTCCCGGTGTCCCTGGCTTTAAGCACGGTTGACCTCACCGCGTAATTTTCCGGATGATTTATGGAGATCGTGAACCGGGCCTTCATAGCTGTTTCATCGAAGCATGGAAAAGCGAGTCGAGCGTAAGAGGAGTTGAATTCAGTGAAAGCCTCCCATCTGAAGTACAATTAAGATTAATCAAAACAATAATCCAGGATCTTTCTCCGAAACAATAATGAAAATTACGAAAGAAAACAACTATGTACTTACACTTTTTTTTCACCGATTACGCGCGCCTTGCGGTAAAATCCCTTAGGCTCTTCCTCCAACGTTCCGGTGTATTTCAAATTCAATGTATAAGTTCCTGCTTTGATTGGCTCCGCGAACTCGATCGTCAACGCTTTGTTGTCAAGATCTAGAGAGTGCTTCGTCGGTTTCAGAAGTGTGTTTTCCTCTACAGCAACCAAACTTGTGAAGTCCTCTTTGATCTTGAGGCCGGCAGCGTGCAAAACGATTGTATTCGTGGCCACGCCAATATTGACATCGATATTCGATTCACCGCTGAAAGTAAAATCGCCCTCGACAAGGTGAGGCTCAAGTTTGATCGTATAGTCGTTTGGATGCACATTTTCCGGAAGAGGATATCCATCTTTTGTCGATTCCAATAAATTCGCCGCTTCACTTCCGCTTTGGGCACTGCTGCCTGCTGCTGGTGGGTTTGACAGAGGATTCGCCTGTCCCAGACTCACTAGGAGAACCGCCGACAGGATAGAGCACCACAGCATTCGCATCCTTGCGTTTTTTTTCCGAAAGGCAAAAGAGGCGACCGTACACCGGGATGTACACCGTTCACGTGCCCGATAGTCACGCTATCGTAGAAAATCGCCAGTTCGCAACGGCTTTATATGAATTCTTGGGTAGGGCTATCACCGATAACAATCGTAAAGTATTGTGGCTAATCTTATCGTTCGTCCGCGATCGCAAACATCGATTATTGATAAGTCATGCAATATCCACGTCCATTCGACGCTTGTGACGAGCCAATTTTTTTTTTTTTTTTTAACAGATTCCGTATCGTTATTATCGTTACAGGGATAATGTTGGGCGATAATTAAGATTAGACATCGATCGAGTTCGGTGTATTCGAGATACAAGGGAAAAAAACGACCGTTCGGTTTCCGGTCGTCTCGCGTTAGACAATTTCTCGTCGATTTATCGTGGCTCGTTAGCATCGACCTTTCGTTCTCACATTAGGTGACGTATCGGTATGCGTCACCGAATGTGAGCACGAATCATTCCGCGATTTTTTTCTCGGCATGGATCGTAGCAATTGGTCTCGGCGAAATTGATGTACTCTCTTTTGCGATATTCAGTTCGAATCTTTCGAGATGGTAAAAGTGACCAGACAACCTGGTGACACAGTTAAAAATAGATACTCCAATTTAGCGTCAAGATCAACAAGCACGGATTGTCGGCACACTTCGGACTCGTCTCCCGCATGTTTGTCAGCCCTAAATAAAATGTACTGAAATTCTCACATTATCGCCGAGCCGCCAGTTGCTATCTACTGTCGAACATCTACGATTTTCATTTTATCATCAGATTGTACCTGTGATTCAACAATGTTCGACCGACTTTTTTCTTCTCAACGTATCACAATTATCTGCCCAGTCGCTGCGCGAGTGGGGCAAACTATAACTACTTTAGACATCGCACGGACCTTCAACACGTGCCGGAAACTGCATGTGATTCGAGATAAAAATAATAATGGCGACATAACTTTGGGGGCGGGGGAGGGGGGGGGATGAATAATAAGACCACACAATCTTTGATTTCCGACAATATTCGTCTCTGAGATGTATTAGGATTTTTTTCGATGTTGTATTTATTGCATTGTAATTGTATTGTTAACGAAAGGAATAAATTATGACTGGACCCGTACGGGCACGGGAGGCGTGGATTAAATTCAGACGTTGAAAAACAGAATGGGATGTTCGGCTTAACAGCCTGGATTAATTTCAATGCACTTGTATTTCATATAACGGCCGAGGTCATGAAGCGAGTCTCGTAGAAGCTTGCTAAGTCGCCGAGTACACCTCCGTACACATGAGACCATGACTGATACTGTGACCTTGATACTGATAATCTCGATTGATTATCGCTTCGTAATCCGAAGAATTTCTCACTCTTCATTTTTCCTTATTTTTTTCCCCTCAGCTTGAGCTATTATAGTCGCATATAGAGAAACGATCAATAACGGGAAAAGCTCTATGTACCAGCAGTACTCTTTGCGATTTTACTTAATGTTTACAGACATGAATACTACAATGGTAGACCATTGTCTGGAAATTAATACCCGATGATCTCATACATACGTGAGTGCTTATAAATTATCTTGAGGCTTAAATAAAATAAAATCTACCGGTTATATGGCACACAACTTTTCAACATAACGTACCATTTTACATGCCGTTTTATTATAATACGAAGAAAAATTTATGATAACGTAGCTTGCAGTGCTAAACAATTTGATGTCCGTCGAGGTTTTAGGAAAATTAAAGCTGTTAATTGTTTCGTAATTTAGGTATTCGTGACAGTTTCGTTCGTATATGAGAAAGCCCAGACAGCGGGGAATCCCAGAATGCAATCACCTTTCTGCTGAAGATAACGAGATATATCTAAAAACTTAAGATTACGATTTATTCATTCCCTGGTTGAAACAGGCGGATTGTGCTAATCTTATACTAAGGTTTTAATGCCCTTTTATTATAGTACGAAGAAAAATTCATGATGAGCAAACTTACAGTGTTAATGAATGTGATGTACGTCTGAGTTTTCGGAACATTAAAGCTGTTGACAATTTTGTAATGTTGGATATCCGTGATAGTTTCGTTCGTATACGAGAAAGCTCAGAAAGCGGGGAATCCCAGAATGCAATCAACTTTCTGCTGAAGATAACGAGATGTATTTAAAAACTTACGATTACGATTTATTAATTCCCTGGATGAAAGAGGCGGATAGTGGTTAAACTTATCCTAAGAGTGTACATGTACTTAAGATCGTTTCACTCTATGTATCCTGTTCCTTCTATGACCTTGGAGAATCTCTCTGAGTCTCAGTTGGAATACACGGTGACCTTTATGGGAAGATCACCGCGCTTCGGTATCACAGGAAGCAACAAGCGACCCTGCACCACCCAAATAAAACCCCACGGCCCTCACTCAGCGGGTTTAGTCCTATTTCGGACGTCTTTTACCATCTCTATATTCGTTTAAGAGATTAAACGGTTGATGGGAGATACGAGATTTAAAAAAGTTTGTGTTAATTGTAAATGCTTAAGCTATCTATTTGCTAATTCAGATATTGGTCGACCCAACAAATTTCCATGCTAAACAGGCAAATAAATTCTTTGCCTTTTCTCACGGTTTTTCGCTGGCGAACTAATTCAGATATTGGTCGACCCAACAAATTTCCATGCTAAACAGGCAAATAAATTCGTTGCCTTTTCTCACGGTTCTTCGCTGGCGAACCGTGACCGCCGCTAGATGGCTTCGAGGATGGAGTGTTTTTCACAAGCGGTCCAAGCGAGAAATTACAATGACTCTGAAGATATGTGCACGAGACGAAATTTCATCGAGTTATAACGGTGGTGTTTTTCCTAAAAACCTATACTTCCTTGTAATCGGACTCGGCTCATTTGTATAAATAAATAAGTAAATAGACAAATTTTATTTCCGGCATAATTTTCATCGGTTGTTGTGGTCATTTTTTGTTGAAAAAATACGATCCCAAATAGTTCGTTTCATCCAATTTGTAATGATCGAGCGGAGAGTTTGGGGACCTGTAGATGTTAGTATTACAGATGGACGTGCGAAGTATCGAAGAGAGAAAACATATGGTGATCACCGGGATTCGAACCCGGATTAATCGATTACTGAGTAAGAGCGCTAACCACTGCGCTAATGTCACCTATATGCTTCTCTCATTCGAATCGTCCTCTTATATGCAATGCAGGGCCGTTACAAATTGATAATACGCATGTAACTATATCAGTACTCTTCTTATCAGACACCGATAGCGGTTCGTCGCATACTGTATTCTGTACTCGGTACTCAAGCGAGGAAAGTCTGCCGTTCGAGTCGACTACGCGCTTGATACACAGACAAAGGTTAACAACAGATTGGGTATGTTAATATAACAAAAGAATGCCAATGACATTAAAAATCCAAAATCGAAAATCATATCTAGACGTGCGTGTATTTGCGCCAGGTGTCCAGTTGACCTTGTGCTATTTTAACCCAATTACGTTCTTGATTATCATAGCTCTACGGATTCTTACAATAAAATAATCGTTTCGATATTTCTGATTATCTCTCACGAGTTCTTTTGTTACTGGACCAGCGGCTTATCGATTATCGCAAAATTATTTTGCATTTATCTTCCGATCGTGATTTGGAAATTTTACCTATGAGAATGACTGTGTGAGATACCGATGTAAAATGTACTGCGAAGATGTCGCCGATCCTTCGTCGAATCTTCCAGGTAATTCGAATGCGAAAAAAATCACGAAATAAAATCAAAACATTAATAACGCAGTTGGTGATTTATTTGCGACTTCCAAATTTTTGTTAAATTGTTAACAAATATATAATATTAGTTATCAGCCGGCGTATTCTGTTAATCGTTGGATAAATAATGATGTATGAATAATTTAGCTCGAGCCAAGTGCTCGATGTATCGGTGGCATTCAATCTTCATTGCGCTGACGTTTATCGAATAAACGAGGCGAACCGCGATACCAAAACCAGGAAGATTGTGAACGAAAGAGTGGGAAGGCTTATTCTCGGAGAACTGTTATTCTCGTTTTCCGTTGAAGGACCTACTTTCTGCTCGTTAAAGAACGTCTCGAAAACTTTTTCGTATTTCGTAAACCATTCCACGTTCAACGTGGCTTCGACGAGGCCTTTTTCGTTCAGCTCTTTCGCGATATCCGGGGTGGCTTCTATAAATTTCTTCAGCTACAAAGAAGAGACGTTATGGTGAAAATCGTGTCGTTAAACGTCAATGATAGACACCTAAAAATTATCACGATTGAGAAACACAAACCTTGTCAAGCTGAGTCTGGGTGGTCATCCTGCTTGCAATATCATTCAGACAAGACACAATCTTTTCGGTTTTGTTATCGCTGGAACAACAAAAATTTGTGACGTAATTATCCAGCAATTCGAACGCACCAAACTTAAAAAATGTCGGGACTTACATGGCGACAATAGCTTCGTAGTTGTCGTTGACGAAGTTGAAAGCGATGTCGATTCCAGCTGGGCTGCCCCCGCTTACGGCCTTCAAGGCATTCTCAAGAGGGACCTTGGATTTCGGTTCAATAATCTTCTCCAGATAAGACTTGAGGATCGTCGCTTTGGAGGAACACCCGAGACCCTTCAAGATCGCCGCACGCTCAACCGCGTTCTTGCTCGTCAAGAATAAATTGAAAGTGTTCGCCCAGGTCGATTCGTTAGCGGTGCGCAAACCCCCGCAAAGCATGACGCCTCGAAGATCCGGCGAAATTCTGAAACAATAGATATCAATAAAGATCGGAGATTCACGTGATTTTTTTTCATGTACTATTGAAGGTTTCACTTACTTTGTTCCAAGTAAGTGGTCCGTAAGTTTCTTGTGAGCCGTGGTTTTACATTCTTCTGATCCCATGCTGCAGACCCAGTCCAGAGCGTTATTTCTGTTGAACTTCATAATATGCTCCTTGTTTTCGGTTTCAGTGTAGGTGACATGCTTCACCAATGTTTCTGTGAGCCTGAGCGTGTACAGCTAAAGAGGGAATGAAAAAAACAATAAATCCAAACGCCCAATGCCTCGTATGTAAAGTATTATTCGAAAAAAGCCGTCGATGACTCGGAAAAAATCGCGACTTGCCCTGAAAGGTTCGTATTTCGAGGTGTTTGTTAGAACCCTCTTGAGAGCGTAGAAAGCACGGAAAGCTGCGTGCCATGGTACGTAATCAACTTCCTGCTCGAGATACTTCGAGATATCGAGGAAAACTTGGTAGTCTAAGTATCCTGCGTGTGCGAGATTGAAGGAGTCGTCCAAGATCTGAGCTCTATTTATGGGGTCTATTTTTTCATATTCACTCGAACGAAGATACAAGCCGATGCGCTTCCAATTGGCCTTGTCGTAGTTGACACGATAGTAGCCTGTAATTAATACATAATTAGTCAACACGATAATCAAATAGGATCAATGAAAGAGAGAAGGTCCTAGTAAAGACCACCGACGATCTAAGAAAAATTACCATAGCACACAGTAGTAGAGAACTAGGGCGGGACCTATGGCAGAAAGTCTCAGATTTTCCAAGAATTTTTACCACGACATCTTTGAAAAATTCTTATAAATCCGGTATTTCCTAACATAGGTAGCCTCGTTCCCAACTACCATGTGCCCTGGTAGGGGAGACAGGGGCAAAATGGCACAGCGGGGTAAAACGGGACAGTGAGGGCAAAACTTAATTTTCCAAAAAATTTTGGATGCCCCATTTTGTCCCAACGATACATCCGGATTTTCAAACCCGTTTTGCCCCACTTACCACCATTGCCACCATCCAAAAGTTATTGGACAATTGCGTTTTGTCTCCTAATCCCGTTTTGCCCCGCGGTGCCATTTTGCCCCGCTCTCCCCTAATATCTCTCAACCGATGTAGTCATATATACTACATCCTTCTCTCAGTGTACATCGGCTATAGACATATAAAATAATCTTGCAAGACTCACCGGTTTGTTTCTTGTTTAAGATTACCCATTGATCTTCCTTCATGTCGACGCCTGCGATGGTAGTATCAGCCGTCTCATGAGTGAGCCATGTATGGGGCTTAGTGTCGCTGAAGTCCAGTCCTTTTTGAGTAACGTAATTGATTGGGATCGTCCATTTCTCCGTAGGTGGCTTATTAGGCTTTTTCGACAAGAAACGTTCTTGGGTTACATAAAGAATTTGTTTTGTATCGTTGACGGTCACCGTGAGAACGGGATAGCCTGGTTGGGTAGCCCACAACTGGAGAGCTTTCGGCAAGCTCGGGACTCCGCTAGCAACGTTGACTAGCTGATCGAAGAGATCACTGGATTGCGCAGCTTTGTTTTTCCTAATTAACGAAAAATGTTACTAGAACGATTCATTTAAAGCTTTTTGTTTGTGAATTTAAGCTTTCCGAACTTGAATCTACTTACATAGCGTTCAGATAATTGCTTAATCCTTTTTTGAACGTTGATTCGGTCAATGCGTGCGAAATCATGCGAATGACGGAGCCAGCTGCACAACGCCAAGAAATTATTTTAGATTCGTAAAGCAATAAAAAATGAACGTAATGGCAAAAACTATGGCTCGATTGTTCGATCGAGTTTTACCTTTACTGTACGAGATGCTGTCGAAGATCGCACTGATCTCCTTGGGACTGCCCACTTTGACGTTCATGGCATGAGCGTCGTTCTTGGCGTCCGCAGCGAATGCAGTCTGCTGAAGATTCCTGACGACAAACTGCTCCATCACTCGCCACGTTGATTCGATCTGTAAGATCCGTGGCTTTTATTGACAATCGTTCTCTCACGTTGGATGTGTACATTGTATATCCAATACTCGACCTTATCGGTGATGTAGTACTCGAAGTAATTGGCAAAGCCCTCGTTGAGCCATGTGAATTCCCACCACAAGGGACTGACCAGATTGCCAAACCACTGATGGGCAAATTCGTGCGATATCACGGTAGCGATACCTTGCTTGGCCTCCGTGGTCGTCACATTGTCTTCGAACAGAAGAGCGCTCTCCCTTCGAATGAAGGATTGCATGATTGAATAAATTTTTAAACCGCAGCGCAACAAAGATCAAACGAGAATTGACCGATTCTATTTCAGTTCCTCACCTGTAAGTTACTATGCCCCAATTCTCCATGGCACCGGCGCGGAACTGTGGTATAGCGAAGTTGTCCATTTTCTCCATGGTTTCCTTAATTCCAGTGTAACTTTCCAATTCCGCGAGTTCCTTGCGACCAACTTCGTGGGCGTACTTACCCGTGTGGACGGCACCGCTTTTCGACCAAACGCGGAACTTGCCGTCTTCGGACGTCACGGATTTGAAGTCCGAAACGATGAAGGCCACCAGGTATGAGGACATTACAGGCGTAGCTTTGAATTTGGTAGTAACCTTTGCCGGATTAACCGGATCCGCAGTCACGCTCTCCATCAGAGTGTTCGAGCGCACCGTGTAGTTGTCGTAGTGATTGATGGCAATTTGAAAAATGGCTTTCATAGCCGGCTCATCGAAGCATGGAAAAGCACGTCGGGCGTGAGTGGGCTCGAACTGAGTTGTCGCTAGCCATCTGTAAGATTCAAGCGTGTCGTCGGTTAAATTTCGTTAAAAAAAAAGAAAAAAAGCACACACACACACACACACACACACGCACACACATTGTGTTTCGACATATCATTATTGAGAAAAGCTGTTCTACTTACACTGTCTCTCCCCTTTCGTTTGTGTACGAACTCCTGTAGAATCCATTCAAGTCGTCGTGCAATATTCCAACGAATGACAAGGACAGTTGGTAGTTTCCTTTAGGGATATCCGTGTCGAATGTGAGTATTTCGAAATCTTTCTTATCCTCGTGCGTGGCAGACTTCAGTTTAAAAGTCATGGTATCGTTGTTTACATTGCGCAGGACCGTTTTCAGATTATCAAACGTGAGATTTTTAGCGTGCAAGGTGATCGTCTTCACCGTAGCCTCAACGGAGATGTCGATGACCGATTCACCAGCGAATGTAAAGTGATTCGGAACAATATTGGGCGTCAGCGTCATAACGTATTTCGTTGGTTTCACATTTGCCGGGAGACGATAATCGGTTACATTATCGGTTACATTAGCCTCACGAATGATCGCTCCGTAATCAGGAGCATCGACGTTCTTGAGAAGTGGCACCGCGTTTGCCAATGTCACCAGCAGGATCACCGACAGGACAGTGCGCAGGATCGACATCCTGATCTCGTTCGAAAACTACAACACTGTTCACGCGACTACGCTGTCTTTATAAGCTATCGTTGGTTGGGTTTTATCGTGAAACACATAATTCAATAGATCTTTGTCTAATCTTATCGTCAGGCTCGTCTCAGAAAGTACGTTGGGCGAATAGTACTCTGATGTGTCGGTTAATACGGACAGATGTCTGATTAAAATTCTGTCGAAAATTTCTACATGGTTTCGATACATTGGTTCGACAATTGAGATAAATCAAGTTGGGACATACCTTCGACCAATCGCTGTTCGAACCGCCTTCGATGCCGTCAAATTCTTACCGGTTTCTCGAGTGTCTCTCTTATCTGGCCTTGTTTTCTTTATTATACACGATTATGCTTTGCGAGGGGTTAAATCTTTTTTTTATTGCCACACACAGCTGCGTGAATCATTCGCTTTTGATTAAATTGAAAATTGATCGTAAATATTGATCGACAGAAATGATTTATTTTAGAATCGATCTTTACACATTTCCTTTCTTTTTTCACGGAATAATCAACTCGTCGATGTATTTTTCGAAAATTGGTCTCGCCTCGTTGGTAAATATCACATTGGCAGTGACTTGGTCTTTCATGTTATACATCAATGGGACGTCTAGGAGCTGTGAATTGCGCCATAGAAATGGCAAAAACTGTGGAAGAAAAATATCCACACAAAAAAAAATTAAGTAATCAATGATTGGCCGAAAACATCAGATACATAAAAAAAAACTTGCAATTTTGTGTATTGTCTTGTAGGCATAGACTTCCTTCGCGATCTCTTTGATCTTCAAGTCCAACTCTCCGGGAAATTGTGATCTTGAAACAAAAAATCTTGAGTTTGTGGATGATAAAAAAAAAAATCAAAATAAAAAAAATTACTCAGCGACACACCTCGCTTGCAGTAGTTGATAGTTGGATACGACGTTTATCAATACGATTTGTGCATTGTCGTCGTTGATTCGGGCGGCGATTAAAAAAATCTGTAACGCCTCTTCGTATGGAAAATTCCCCGTATCTTCTAAAACTAGACCGACGTACCTGACAAGCATAGACACATTTTTTCCATCATTACAGCTCGTCTGTAATCGGAGTGGGATTAAAGATAAAGATTTCTTTTTTATTTTCATACGCTCGAAGTATCTTCGGATCTTCGGTACATCCCAGAGAGCGCTTGATCATGGACTTTGTCGCGTGAAACAGATGATCGTCACTCGAAAGATCGTACAATCTTCTCCACGTGTAGTTACTAGCTCGACGAAGTCCCTGGCAAAAAACTATTTCTCGAATATCGGGATCGACGTTGCATCCGCTGTAATTCATCGAGTCGTTCTCCATCGCGTCCAATGTGCAGATCAATTTTTCTTCGGCGACCTGGAGGCAGCCCACGTGACCAAAGCTGCACGCCAAGTCCATGATGTTCTTGCGGTGCAGCTTCGCAACGTAATTTTCCCCTTTCATGGGTTTCCATCCCAAACAGTCGTACACTTTTGACAGCAAGTGCAAAACGTAAACCTAAAAACAAAAAATAATGGAATCAAATGTACATTTTTATTTTATTAAATACAAAGTCTTTTAGAGGGCTGAGTCAAACCCGTAGCTTTTCTTTGTGCTCCTCCCCATCGCCATATTTGAGGATACTGCGAAGCTTTTTGAAAGCCTTCGCGGCCGCCAGCCAGGGAAAATAGTCAAGATCGTATTCCAAATAGCGTGTTAAATTGAAGAATATATCTGGTTTTCTGTATCCAGCTAGGACAAGCGCGAGTGCGTCGTCGATCATTCGCATTCTTTGAATCTCATTGATGGCTCTCGGTGACCCTCGCAGTGCCTCGCTTATCTCCGCCCACCACTCGATGGGATAGTTGACGCGGAACGGAGCTGCGAGTTATCGAATTTGCCCGATTTTTGTCCGGATTGTAATTGGATAATTAGCGTCTTGTGTATACCTGAACTCGTGCCATTCAAGAGACACCACGTGATCCAGCAAGGTGCTTTCGATCTCGTGACGTTCGAGAATATCCACTCGTGCCTGTATCTTGCGGTTTTTATCTCGTAGCATCTTATCGGTATTAACCAGTGATGCGGCAACTTGCTCCACGGGCCCAGAGCATAAAATCTTTCCTGAAAGACGAACAACAATCTACGATATAATACGATATTATTATTTGTTTCTTCTGCAAATGACAAAAAAAGTGAAAATTTGTTTGGTAATGGTCATTTTTTTTCATAATTATTAAGAGGATTGAGTCACCTAAGAATCGAGCAAATACGAACGGAGTGCAATTGTACATCAGACCGGATTCATATATTTTACACGGAGCAGCTCGAAAAACACCGAGAAGGTTAAAAAATTTGATCTTCGAGACGATAATTCTGTAACGCAATTTATCGAATACAATTTATCGTTATCGCCGGTCTTACACAATGTCACGAGTGAAAGGAGACTATGACGCTGCAAGGTATCGATTATCGAATTGCGTTTTTTGAATTTTGCAAGACAAATTAGAGTTTGGGGTGGTAAGAAAAAAATTGATTGGAAATACCTGGGACAATTCGATTTGCGAGGTGAGCTCGTTGAGGAACACATTGAGTACAGGTGTCCCCGAATTCCTTAGCCAATCGTTGATTATCACAGAAGCGTACGGATTCTCGTAACTGTTCGCCAATTCGGCTGGGTTAGCCGAATGCTTCTTATCGATCCTAAGAAACAATCGTAACGCCGAAGGTTCCGGCATAAAAAAGAGGCAAATCTCTCGATCCAATTGCGGGTTTCGGAAAAAATTCGGCTATTTAAGGTAAATCTCCCTATTCCCGATCCCTATAAGGCCGACCGGACAAAAGAATGGCGTTTTCAAACGTGACATAAGTTAATTCGAGGATGATTTTCACATCAATCGATAGCTTTAACCATACACTTTCCAAAAATCGTAGACTGGATCCATTTCGTCAAGTATTTTCCTAGATAAAGCGTAACAAAGCCGCACCAGTGCATGTGCCATCTACCGACCAGCTGTGTCAAATTCCGACCGGGCATGGCCCCCCTTACCGACCACCTTTTTTTTACAGCACGAATGACCGAGGTTACAAAGAAAAAATAAATATAAATCTATATTTCGAACATGAAATCTACAGCATTGTATACACACTTAGTCTAAACATTTTAGCAAAACAAGATTTATTAAATTTTTATTGGTTATGTGAAAATGAACGGACGTTTACATGTACGGTAATGGGGACAGGCAAGAATTTTTCTGTGCTCAATCGCGACCGGCGAATTAAAAAAATAAAAAAGTTTATCCGACTGTTTTTTTTTTT
>JAPYZD010003647.1:0-12619 GCA_030522725.1 Ichneumoninae sp. B BG-2022a
CAAGTACCACCATCACCACCATCCAAAAGTTATCGGAAACTTGCGTTTTGTCTCATTATCCCGTTTTGCCCCGCTGTGCCATTTTGCCCCGCTCTCCCCTAAACAGTTTACCGATATTTTAATTTACCGACAGTCTAATACAGTACTGATTATAAAAAATATATATTTATATATGTAAACGGTGTTACTCTTATATTATTATTATTTCGTTCCTCATGATTATTATTTTTTTCAAATATTTTTTTATTTTCACGCAGTTGCGCGATAGCGTAAAAAAATGGATGCCTCAATCGTGGTTTGTTTTTTTTATTTTTTTTCATGACAGGTTATCGCCTATTGTGCTCGGTGCCGTTGTCGGCAGGGTTATTTCGTTTTTTCGTTTGTATTTTCGGAATGCACAACTCGCGGGCGGGGGTTGCGGCGCGTTGCGAATGGCGGATTGTCTCGCGACTTCCGAAAATGTGTGCTTTCATTCCTCGTTGACTGTTTGGAAAAGCAACGGGCTTTTACATTGAGCCGTAACAAAGCGTCGCGCCTGCTACGAGCACGTTGACGTACACTTGCTCGGGAACAATCACGGCGGCAGCAGCGCCAGAAGCCCTTGCGCGAACGGTTCGCCGTCGCGAAAGCGCCAACGTAAATTCTCTCGAGCGTCGAACGTTGTAAATTCCGGCTCGGGAACGACGACGACGAGGAGGACGTCGACGACGAAGGAACGGCGTCTCACGGTACGCGGTGCTATCCCGTTACCCGAGCCAGGATAACGCGGCGTTACCCGTTTTCTACCCCCCAATCCCCAATTCCGCGCATATCCCGCACCGTCCCCGCGTGGCTTTACGACGAATCCTCCGTATGATCCTTTACGCGAGCGTATAAAGCCGGCGAAATTGATTGTTAAACTCCTACAGCATTTGCAATCTCCCTGCCTTGCCGAGGAGGAGACCACTACAGCGGCGGCAAGCGGCCGCTGCGGAAACGCCATCCCGAAGCTTCCGCGACAATCCGAAAGCCTCCGGAGCCCGGTATAGGTAACGAGATTAGACCTCGCTATCGCGATTTATCCGTTACGCGAAAAAGTTCTACCCAACGCGGGGATAAATGAGAATTCGCCGTTGGAATATTTTTATTATTATCCTTTTTTTTTCTAACGTTTCGTCGACTTTTCTTTCCTTTTTTCATTTGTAGGGAGGAAACGACGAGTTCAAATCAGGCAATGGGAAATAAATGGAATTGGTAAGGGGTGTAAGGCTTCTACGGGGAATAATGATGAGTCGTGCGGACTATAACAGTTAATGGCTGAGTGAGTTGGTGCAACATTTTTGTTTCTTTAAGGACTTTAATTGTTTTACTAAATGTCGGTTCGCACTCATGTATTTTCAGTGTAATAAGGAGATATATATATAAGGAGTTTAGGGATTTTTTTTACAAAGTGTAATGATGAGTCGCGCGGACTACGACAGTTAATGGTTGGATGGGAGAACTGATATTGTGTTAGTTTAACTTTTTTTTCTTTACGGAAATTATTTGTATCGCTAATTGTCGGTTCGCACTCATGTGCTTCTAGAATTGGGCGATGTAAATGGAATTGGTAAGGAGTGTAGGGGTTTTTTACAGAGGGTAATGATGAGTCGCGGGGATTATAACAGTTAACGGTTCGTGGGGATAGCTGATAGTGATTTGGTGCAACATTTTTGTGTTTTTAAGGAAATTAGTTGTCTCGCTAAGTGTCGCTTCGCACTGATGTATTTTCACTGCAAGGAGACATAAATGCAATTCGTAGGGAGTCTAGGGCTTTATTTTACAGAGATTTAAATGGAATTGGTAAGGAGTGTAGGATTTTTTTGCAGAGAATAATTATGGGTTGTGCTGAATATAACAGTTAACGGATGGTTGGAAGAGCTAATGGTGCGTTAGTGCAATATTTTTGTGTGTTTTAAGGAAATTAGTTATCTCGCTAACTGTCGCTTCGCACTCATGTATTTTCAGTGTAGGGAGATATAAATGGAATTCGTAGGGAGTCTAGCGCTGTTTTTACAGAGATTTAAATGGAATTGGTAAGGAGTGTACGATTTTTTTTTGCAGAGGATAATTATGGGTTGTGCTGTTTGTAGCAGTTAAAGGGTGTTTGGAAAAGCTAATGGTGCATTTGTGCAATATTTTTGTTTTTTAAGGAAATTCGTGGTCTCGCTAACTGTCGGTTCCCTCTGATGTATTTTCAGTGCAGGGAGATATAAATGGAATTCGTAGAGAGTCGAGGGCTTTTTTACAGAGATTGAAATGGAATTGTAAGGAGTGTAGGATTTTTTTTTGCAGAGAATAATGACGGGTTATGCAGATTATAACAGTAAAGCGTGGTTGGAAGAGCTAATGGTGCGTTGGTGCAATATTTTTGTTTTTTTCAAAAGAAATGAGTTGTCTCACTAACTGTCGCTTCGCACTCATGTATTTTCAGTGTCGGGAGATATAAATGGAATTCGTAGGGAGTGTAGAGTTTTTTGCAGAGAATAAAATGCAGAGATTGCAGAGATTGAAATGGAATTGTAAGGAGTGTAGGATTTTTTTTTGCAGAGAATAATGATGGGTTGTGCAGATTATAACAGTTAACGGGTGGTTGGAAGAGCTAATGGTGCATTAGTGCAATATTTTTGTTTTTTTTAAGGAAATTCGTTGTCTCGCTAACTGTCGGTTCGCACTCATGTATTTTCACTGTAGGGAGATATAAATGGAATTGGAAAAGAGTGTAGGATTTTTTTGCAGAGAATAATGACGGGTTGTGCTGATTATAGCATTTAACCGGTGGTTGGAAGAGCTAATGGTGCATCAGTGCAATATTTTTGTTTTTTTAAGGAAATTCGTTGTATCGCCAACTCTCGGTACGCGCTGATGTATTTTCAGGGAGATATATATGTTCCAGTCGATATATGAAAGGGATGTTGAAGGGCTCGACGAAAAAGGGAATTGATTAGTCGCACCGTATAGCGGGAACAAAAATAAATTGTGTAATTACTCACTGATGTATGTTTTGTGAGGGGCCGTTAGATAATCGAATTTGCTCGAATTGCAAGCCTCCTCCGGTCCCTGCGTCCACGTTTCTGAAAATTGCATCTCGATGACAGGATCGTCCCTCTTGTGAAGCACGATGCACACGTATCCATTGTCGCTGTGAATAAAGCAAGGATATAGTCAAAGAAAAATAAATGACATGAAAACACAATAAAATTTTCATCGATAATCGAGCGCAGGCGTTAACTACACGCAGGGATGTCCGGGACAAAATCGAAACGCTGTGAACTGTACACAAGGGTCGCCACGAAGCTTTTCGAAAAAAATTAAGTAAAACCGTAAAATTGAAACACAATTTTTTCTCAGTTCCCCGGAATAATTATCACGAATTTCATTCTTTTTAGTTCAATTTATTTTTTATTTTTTGTAAACAGAATGTTCACGACTTCGGATTCATCCGAACGGCTTTTGTTCTCAAGTGTCTCGTTTCGCCCCGTCCTGCCCTATACAGCATCTCCCTTGAGTGGTCCACGGGAGCGTGGACCACTCAATCTCCGAAGCGCACTATCGCGCGATTAATGTTTTTATTTTTATCGAAACTACCTTTAGCGAATACCCGAGTCGGATCTAATAGGATTTTTCCGTTTTACGACACAGTGTCTTTATGACGATTCGGAGAATTCTTTATTTGTGCCATCGAACTTCTCGACTTCTTGCTTCGTTTCTCTCACACGTCCCAAGTAGGAAACATTGCCGCTTTTTTTTGTGCACCAAGTCGTAAAATATACAACAATTCTTCGCCGAGGAATCACGCCTTGTGTCTATGATATGTCGTCTCTGCAATAAATGTTTGAAATACAGTTCCTGTACCGCAAGAATATTCAACGAACAAACATCGTTCACACGGTGCCACAATTTTATTTTTTCAACTACAGGCAAAAGAAACCTTCCACAATGCAGTATGTATCTGTATTTCTATTGCCAACGACCTAAGTTCCTCAGCCCTTTATTCGGAGCCTCATCGTTTTGCCGAAACTATAATTGGCCGAATAGTCAAACGTCCGAAACGTTATTTTTCCGAATGGTCAAATTTTCGAAACTTGATTATTTCGAATCTTCACTTCAGCGAACGTTATTCTTCGGAAATAATAATTGGCTGAACGTTATTTCTCCGATTCGCCATTTGACCGAACGTCATTCGTTCCAACCGATCGAATCACGAAACTAAAAAATATAACTAGTCTAGTCTAGACTAGTCTAGCGAATGTCAATCGTAGAGATTCAGTACGAATCGAATCGGATAAATGACCTTTCCGATACATACTATTCGGACGAATGAGGATTCAGCGACTTGACGTTTGGAAATTTGACGATTCGGGGAAATGAAATTCGGTGAAGTTGGTATTCAGAAAAATGACGTTCGGTCAAATGACGATTCGATGGCATAACGCTTCGGCTAAATACTATTTCCGAAGACTAACGTTCGCTGAAATAAAGATTCGCTATAATACAGTTTCGGAAATTTGACCATTCAGAAAAATGAAGATTCGACAGTTCGACTATTCGGATGAGATGCGTCCGAATTCATCATTTTCGATCGTATGACGATTCGGCCGATTGTAGTTTCCTTCGATTCGTCAAAACGATGTGGCTCCAGAGCTGTTGAATCAACGTGACAAATGTGGTACATCGGACATTAAAGAGTTGACACTTCTGCTTTAAATCAATTACCCGTGAGCTTCCAGAAAAAACGATATTGAATCGTAAATCGGTAAATTGATATTACCGGTATTATCATTATTATTATTGATATTAATCGATATTAATACTTCTTCCGCAATATGATGTCGCTCCCGTTTATTCATCATTTTTTTCCAAAATTAAACATTGAACAAGATCGTGATCATTCGCGGACAACAAATCGTCGTCAAAGCTATAGAAACCTCTTTTACTGTCTGCAGGACTCTCACGCTTAAACCGAGTTGAAGAGGAGTCGCCAAGACTGGTCTACACTTTTTTTGAGCACGGATTCATGGCGGATTTCAAAGTGGACTCTTTCAACAGAGACACGGTATAATTCCGCATAGTGCACAGGTATAACCGGGTGTTTATACAGCAAGTTATGATGAACGGTCTTGCCGCCGGCTTAATTAATTAAGTTGCTTCCTCTCGGGAATTTGCATTGTATGGGGTATTTTCTAAGCTCGTACGCATTCTCCGAGTTTGTACGGCGTTTACGTATAGTACGTACAGCCGGAATAGCTTTGACGCAGGGGCGGGGGGGGAGGAGCGAGAACGAATGAAGGGCCAGTGGTGGAAACATTCCCCGAGGTGCAATCCGGCGGTTCTTACAGTGCACATGCTCCGATGCAACTGCGACCAACAATTTGGTCGTTCAGTGACTGGAGTGGCAATACAGGAGCGTTCGCCAGCTCCGTATACTGTATGAAAGTGGTAACGGACGTGTTACACAGACGCACCGCAAGCACGGGCAGGCTCGGGCCAAGGAGAGAGCTATCGTTCTGCGTTAGGAACAATTCGAGAATTCGCTTTTCGGTTTCACGATAATTTCACTGCGAGTGCAAGCTCGACACACTAATTACGGAAAGATGTCGAAGATTTTCGGTGAAGTTGACCCATCTCGCTCGGTATAATTTTGCGCGGTGATTACGCTGGGAGTCAGCTTCATCGAAAACATTCGGATCTAATAATGCAATGAACTTTCACAGGACTGTGCACATTTCAGTGCCGAAGTTTGCTGGGTAGCTCCAGGCTGGTCGGAGTATATTAGGGTACTCGGGGTTCACGGACCGGTTACATGTCAATGAAAACTGCGAGTTTCATGATGATTTTTCGGGCTACCGTTCAACTTTGGATTAGTTTATTGATTGATGAAAAGAAAATGCAGGATGAAGAAAGCGTTGGCTAAAAAGAAAAAAAACCGTATCAAGACCAATTAAAAGAATTACATCGATGATTGAAAAGATGAAAAAAAAATAAGCAAGTGATACAATTTTGGTGGGTAATCGTGATCCAATAGTCAATGAAACGTGATAGAATCCCGGGATGTCGATATTCCCTGACAATCATTCCGCGTTGGAAAAAAGTTGGAAATTGACATTTTCATGTCGCTTTCTGAGATTGTTCCGTTTTTTCAAAATACGCAAAATATCATATTTTTTCAATATTGACTACAAAAACTCCATATCAACTTTTTTGATTAGTCGTCACTTCGGGACTATATTCAATGTATTTTTTCACGCTGATCATGAATCTGACAGTCTTTTTTATTCATAAATGTATATTTAAAACGGAAAAATGCGCCTCGAAAAAAAAAAAAATTTCATGAAATTCGGAAAATTCAAAGTGACATAAAATTTAAACGGTTCGATCGATTTTCTTGAAATATTAATGGGATCATATTCCATCTGTGTACGCGTTTTTAGCCCGAATAGCTACAAAATTGTGAGTGCTAGAGCGTGAACCGACATTTATTAGGAAATAAAAAATGGCGCACAGAAAAAACCATTGAACATTTTTGGATGAATTTTTGCAGAAACATTGACTGTTAACCACACGTGCCGTGTGCAAAATTTACTCAATAGATAAAAGTCGTTTGTCACGTACGAACTTGTCCCTCAAAATTGTCGCGTCGTTAATTTTATTACGGTGATTGAAAATATCTAAAAATAAGCAAGTGATACAATAGAGCTAATGTAAAAATGACAAAAACCAAGCGGCGAAAGATCTCGGCAGTTAATCAGTGAAACGTGATAGAATAGTCAATGAAACCTGATAGAATCCCGGGATGACGATATTCCCTGACAATATTGTAGATACGTGTTTTTCCGCTCACGTTCTTTCTGTCTCTTCTTGAATTTCCAACAACTACGTGCCCTCCATCTTGTCCATGGGGGGTCTGGATCGCGCTCGTAGGGATGTCTCGCGTCGCGCCGAGAGTACAAAACGTAACTTTCCATGCGACGCGCATAAATATCTCAAATACCTCTTCTTCGATAGTTCGTGCAGAATTTGTCCATCGACCTCCTCCATCACCATTCCTTCTACTCCGACTTCTCTTATTCCTGCTTCAATCTCCCCGGAGACGACTCCGAACTCTCAACGGTAATGCCTCACCGGCAAAGTACCAAAGTACATCGCCCTCGCGATTGGTTCTTTCTCGTTCTACTCATCGCTCTTGCGTTATCTCTTTTATCTTACTATTTTCATACCCGGCTCACAGCTGCTTTCCTCCTCCGTAACGAAAGTCATAAAACGAAACCAAAGTGGACAAAACGAACAAGCAATCAGGCCTCAGTGAGATTATGAAAATTGGTCCAATGCACTGAAAAAAAAATTCGCTTGCGGGCTGCCGAAGAAAAAAACGTTTGTTTCACTTCTACTTTCGATTCTTACAATTCCATATGATATTGAAACACGACGGCAAGACTGTCGAGGTGACATGTTATCGTTTCAATTCGGAATGAAATTGTATGAATTGAAAGTAGAATTAAAACATTATTTTTTTTTTCTTTGGCAGCCCACAAGCAAGTTTCATTTGAATTAATGATATTTTTATTCAGTGTGCGTCCGGTTCCGTACAATCTTTAGCGTAGCGTAGTTAGAGACCCTGGTGAAAATATTTCACTGACGAACGCGCATGTGAAAACTACTGTGAAAAGGGCTTGTCGTGTATATATAGATAAATTAAAAAATAAATAAAGAAACAAAATTTATTTGAAAATCTCTAACCGGACCGTTTCAGTGATTTTCAGAGATTAAGCGACATTTTCCTCTGCTATTTATTTGTTGTTAAATATCTCTATCATTTTCTCGGCACAGTCTCTAGCAGTCTCAATTTATCAGAGAAAATCCGCGTATTTTCCGGAAGATTCTGGGAAACTCTCATTTTTCTGAAAAAAGTACGTTAAGAGAAAATACGAGTTTTCTCTATGATCTATGTATGTTTCTGTTACTGAAAGCAAGAGTAGACATTTTCAGAAAAAACACTTCTTATTTTTCAGAAATGCTATGATTTTCCTGGATAATGTTGGTTCAGAAAACTTGTAAGTTCTCTCCAAGTACTCCCTGTAAATCAGTAAAAATTGGAGTTGTCCAGATAATTATTCGTGAATATAGAAAATGAATAGCCGGAGAAAAATAACCAAAAAGTTAATAGTTATTAACAGAAGTCGGCAGAAAAAATCGAAGATTTTCAGAGCATACTTATAGCCAGAAAAATGTTTAACTTTTTCTGAAAAGTGCGAAAACTTTGAGGAATACAGGGGGACTTTTCAGGGAAATTTCTGATAAATTTTTCGTAACTTTCAGAGAAATTTTCAGACACATTCATAGAAATATTTTCACCAGGGGAGAGAGGAACAAAAGTAATCCGTAAAATGAATACCTTATTCGTAAAATGAAATTTGCGGCGAGCAATCTTTTTTTTTTATGTTCCGCGGAAAAATTTGTGAAAATGGTCCGTTTCGCCCGCGTCACCCCAAATTTGTACACGAGACATCCAGGCACCGCGCAGAGGACAGCGAGGAGTAGCTTCGGTTTTCCGCGACTTACCAACTGGGCCGGAATCCCGACGAACAGAGAAACAATCCCGAAAGTCAAAGCATTCGTATAAATACGATGTCGGATATAGTGAGGCTCGTGCCATTCGGTACCGTTCGCTTGAGCCCATAACTAGCTGTACCGTGCTCTGTGTCCCGATATGTATGTACACTGTGTCGCGCACGAAACTCCGAGCTACGAGACCGGTACGACGAAGTTTTACGTTAAATTGGGCATAAATAGTACGACAAGACCGAGTTCTTCATCGCGTTATCTCCTTTACGTAATATACAAATAAGATAGTAGCTATTATATACGAACCGCGCAACAAAATGCATTCGTCGTTTCGAATTACGTTTTATCGTTGATATATTATACTTCCCTTGGCATTCGATTACACGATTGCGGTGACCGAGCGTGTATTCGCCCATGACTTATGCGAAAAGCGACGAGTTCGGGCAGCACCGCGGACTAGATTGCCTTCGGTGGAATTCACATTTAGACTTTTTTCAAAATGTCAATCACTGATTTAAAAAATGTCAATTTTATATGAATATATATAGGGGAGAGCGGGGCAAAATCGCACAGCGGGGCAAAACGGGATAACGAGACAAAAAGCAATTTTCCAACATCTTTTGGACTGTGGGGATAGTAATCCGTGGGGTAAGACGCGGTTGAAAATCCGGATGTATCGTTGGTACGAAATGGGACATCCAAAAATTATTAGAAAATTGAGTTTTGCTCTCACTGTCCCGTTTTGCCCCACTGTCCCATTTTGCCCCGCTCTCCCCAATTACATTCTTACGAAACCGTCTTACATTCTCTCGAATCCGTCACATATATCTTATCATTGACAATATATGGATTATATCAAATATTTCGTCAAAAGAAAAAAGTTTGTCGCATAATAAATTCACGGCTATGAATAGTTATTACGTGATAAAGTCTTAAAATATTTATAGCATTTAAACCGTAAGAGATGCCATAACCCCAAGGTCTTACAATGTGCGGTGTTCATCCAAGAGTTTTTGACCAAATTTACATTTTTTAAAATCACTTTTTATACTCTAAATCAATTTTTAGCATGCCAAATGTCTTTGAAAAACGCCCGACTATTTTTGATTGTTAAAGTATGATTTATCCATCCATTGCATACTCAATATTTCCCGATACCCCTTATTGGGATAGAGGTATCGGGTAATATTGAGTAATCAATGTGAGATAATACCTGCATTGTTGCAGATATATCTCACATTGAAATTTTTTATTTTTTTATAATTACCAATTTTCAATGATTGTCAATGATCGATTTCTCGATGACGGATCCTCAAAAAAATCATTAAAAAATATACGTTCCGGTTTACACCTCTATGAAAAAAGGAAAAAAGTTTCGCTCGAATTATAAGAATAAGAACGAACGCCCATATCCTTTTTTCCATGGACTCTACCTGCATGATCAAAGTTTTTTCTTCAAATCGTATATTTAAATTCTTCCGCGCCTTCCGCTTGGAAATCTGTTTCTTCTCGCGACCGCGCCGACAACGGCAGAAGGGTGAGGGGAGGAAAAAAATTAATCTTCAATGATTCATCGTCGCGATAATGTCCACGGTCGTTGAACACGAACCTTCCGTGACGCTCGGCCATTTATTTCGCGAAGGGGTGTGAACGCCTCGAAGCCGAACCGGGCAGTGCTCCAGAAGGGATGTTTATCCCGTCGTCGTCGGGTGGGACGTTTTAATCGATTCGTAAGTATGTGTGTACAGTCCGGGGCCGAGGGGGAGGGGGGGGGGGGGGTGTGGAGGGTTTGATTCTGGAGAGCTCAGTAGAACACACGGTACGAATACGGTCGCCGACTTTGGCAGGGTGCATGGTTCGTTAAAGGAGTAGAGGATTAAATAATCATGCGGTGGCACGTCGGTCGCGCGTTGAGGGGGATGAAGAGGGAGAGTGAACGTTCGCCACGCGGGGGAGTCGAAACTTCGTCGTGCGATGTTTGCACGACACGTTTTTCCACAACTTCCGGTGAGTTCGAAGAAGAAGAGGGGGGAGGGGGGGGGTGAGTGTGAGAGATCGAGAGGAATGCAACGAGAGCCAACACGAGGGGTGCGACCTGCGACGACTTTCGAAACTTTACGGTCGGGTACCACCCATAAATAATACCATCGACGCGTTTCAGCGACGACGGCGGCGAGGGGCAGGAGGACGATGGAGTTGGTCCGCGGGAGGGGGAGGGGTAAGGGAGGATTCCGAACGCGCAGGGGTAAAAGTCTTTTTCCACTTTTCGTTCGAGCGGAGAGCAAGAAAACAAAGTTGCTAACCGCTGGAATCCCATTACCATCATTCTCTCGTCTTTACTGCTTACTCTCGTACCATCTTTCACTGTGCTTGTTCGCTGCTTCTTTCAATTTTTATTTTATTTTAAGAGAATAAGTATACTTTTATATACGTTTGGTTATACTTTTTTGGGTTGTCAAAATTATGGAATTGAGGGGCTGTGTAGAACCTTTCGAAATTTCACGGAGAGACGAATGTGAAGATTATGTTTTTTTTTCTCCATCCACACGAAGATGTACCACATTTACTATTAAATATGGGAAACCTTCGTGTGGATGGAGATCAGCGATTCAGACACTTATATAAGGTTAGGTCATTTACATAAAATTAAGAAAATTATCATAATTTTCTCGTCTTTACTGCTTACACTCGTACATACCATTTTTCACTATGCTTGTTCTCAACTTCTTTCAATCTTTATTTTATTATTTTTTCATTCGAAAAGAAAATGAGTATATACTTTTTCGTGAGGTCAGAATTACGGTATTGAGGGGCTGAGTATAGAACCTTTTGAGATTTCACGGAGAGACGATTTTGAACATTTTGTTTTTTGAGTAAATATGGAAAATACTCGTGTGGATGGAGATCGGCGATTTGGATACTTATATGAGGTGAGGTCATTTACATAAAATTACGCAAAAAAATATTTTAGGTTCCGTAACCTCCGATTCGATCGATGAAGCAATCGTTGACTTTCCTGTGTTCATTCGGGCTTAGAGAGAAAACTTTTTTTTTTTTGACAATATGTTAATCTGGTACAGTAATTTTGGTATTCGGATCTCGAGTTATATCGATAAATTACGCTCGCGAGCCCGTAGCGCGGACTTTTATAGCCAGTTTATATAGCCCGCTCGTTTCGTTCTTTATTGCATGATTACAATGCCGGCGGAAGAATGGAATCAGGTCAGCGGTGAAAATAACGTAGAAGGAGTAAAAGCCCCGCGTATGGAAATGCTTTGAAATATTGAAAAGAAGCGTCTCGGGCGAATTGTTTTCTTCATATTTAAAAATTATCCATAACGGTCCAACTTTCTAGTGTTTCGAAAAAAAAAAAAATAGCTCAACTCACCAGCCACGAGTAACTTTCGCCACGATCATAACTTGATCCTCTCGACGATTTCCTCCCACGGACTGCTGACGATTGTCGAGACTCATAGACTTGTGACACGAGAGATGAGTCTCGTTGCGATCGAGTATCGTCATGTTGTGAGTCGAGGCGACAAGTTGTCCGGTCGAACTGTCCAGTGCGATCCACGGCTTGGTTGACACCAGCCAAGTCGGAAACGAACATCGCTCTTGAATAGGTCCTGAAGAAAATAAATCAAAAAAATTATCAAAATTTCGGCGTTTTTTAAATCTCCCGAAAAATACGGGAACGATAAGTATCTGGAGACTTGTCGGGACCTTTAAATAAATGAAGTTTTTCGAGTTAATAATTAAATTCTACGAGGCGAGGAACGGTAGGATAAAAAATAAAAATCTCCATTGAACAACCACGAGTAAAGTTGATCAAGTTTGCGGCTCGGCTCCTCGCAACGAGAATTAAAGAGGTAAAAACATATTTTTCCTGAATTTAGCTGGGCACGAGGTCGCGACGATAGGGTCTGACAAACGACGTCCTGCCAGCCAGTGTTCGAAAATTAAAAATAAAATATAAAAAATCATTGAAATTAAAACATGCGAACGATAAACACTTGCAGACCTGTGCTGAACTTGCAAA
>JAPYZD010003648.1:0-20617 GCA_030522725.1 Ichneumoninae sp. B BG-2022a
ACTCTGTAAAGTTCTAAAGCTCTTCTGATGCAGAAAAAGCAAAGGCTTCTGACTGGTTTCTCATCTTCACTGCCGAAATCAGGATGTTCCCAGCTGATATTCGTCCTGGAAATCATCCCATCCTGTCCTTCGCTGATCCAACTTGGCTGATCCAGACACAGTGCAGACAGAATCAATGACGAATCTGGATAAACTGTACTAAAACAGTAGTCGGAAACTTGGCCGACTATAGTAGATAAACAACCGTCTCGAATTGGCAAAAGCTTCTGACTGGTTTCTCATCTTCACTGCCGAAATCAGGATGTTCCCAGCTGATATTCGTCCTGGAAATCAGCCGCATCCTATTCGTCGCTGATCCAACTTGTACCTATGCAAAATTGATGTTTGTTCTGTCTGGTCTGTTTTAATGACGAATTTGGATAAAATACATTGAAATGATAGTCGGGAATTTTGCCGAGTCCACAAGATATCAACCGTCTCGAATTATCGAAAACTTCTGACTGGTTTCTAATCTTCACTGCCGGTATCTACTTCGAAGCGTTCAGTATCGGATCGGACGAAGAGAGGCACATCTCTACCACGTATAACTTACATAACTACGAAACTTTATCGGAATGAAACCCACTGTACACACCGTAACGGTACACAAGCTACAGAATGGAACACAATACAACCGGAAAACAACTCTACCGGACTACGGGTCTCGCAAAACATCTCTACCAGACTGTATTTTATTTTACGCTTCGAGATCGACGCTGCTCACTGCGGGGATGTGAAAGTGTTGCTGTCCGAGATAAATGATGGATGCTACTCAGTAAACAAAACGGTTTATACATTCGACAAACGTTCCTCGTTCATAAATCTACACCTCTGTTTTTCCTTTTTGTTTTCACAATTTTTCTCTTTTTTGTCGTCTTACCGTATTTTTAATGAAAAAATTACAGTTTAACGTAACGTTTATTAGATGTACGTTTGTGCGAGTGACGAGTAACATTTGTTAAATGTACAAACCCTTTTTAACCACGCGCAGTTGGATTCTTAGAAACAAGTATCACGCACTTTAGTCAGGGAATAGGGAACATTTTCTTAAGGACATGTGAAACCACAATTTAATACCGGGTGCGATGATGCTTCCGTTTTATCCTCACCGTCAATCGATTTTAAATGGCATTGTTTCGAAAAATGCATCTAGGGTAAAAGTGGGGAATATGGCCCGGTCCATCTATAATTGATTTACGTGTTAATCTAAGTGGGCCATATTCACCACTTCTACCCTATGTCTCTCGCACTCATGTGTCATGTGATACATCTTTCACATGCCCTTAATATCGCCCGCCTAAAACCGAACAAGTGTGTTCTTATGTGCTCACACACGGAAAATACGTAATTCTGATTTTAGTACCGCTATATTTCCAATCACGTCATAGGTGTACCTCGCATTTAGACGTGACAGAGAGAACTCTCTTTTTATCTCCCCCCCCCCCCTCCCTTTCTTCTCCAGGCATTGTGGGGCTCGGACTGCTGTACGCGAACGACCATGGATCTATGAAATTTCTGTTTGCTTTTTTTTTCTGTCGGTCCGTCTCCAATCACCCTCGCACGCTCCGGCACTCTGGCTCTTTTCTTCTCGGCTCTTCTTCTTTTTTTATTGTCCTAAGCCGCTTTGCGATCTCTATTCATCATCGTGGAGTAGCAGCCGCCGCTGTATATCGCTCCCTTGCTTTATCACTTTCTCCGTGACGCGTGAGCCATGAGAGACCCGTCCAACCTACCATTCGGCAAACAAAAGTACGCGTTTTATACGACTACACAGTTCGCACATACGAATTTCCTATCACTCAACTTTCACAGGCTGCATCCTTCGCAATCCCCACACAGAAAAAAAAATATCATTGAGTTAATTAAAATTTGCTTGCCTGCTGCCGATGAAGTAAAAACGTTATTTCAATTCTACTCTGAATTCGTACAATTTCATACCGGATTGAAACGATAACATGTCACCTTGACAGTTTTGCTGTCGTTGTTTCAATACCATATGGAATTATAAGAATTGTGAGTTTTCATATTTGAAAGTCGCGGAAAAATTCAGAGTCGAGAATCAATAATTAAATCATAATTGGTCAAAAGATTCTATATTTTATTTCGTAATATTTATTTATGTGTGTCTTGTGATTTTGGTATTATTATTCTTTTGCATGTCTTTAAAAAATTTATTTATTCTTACAGAACTGAAAGTACAATTGAAACAAACATTTTTTTCTTCGGCAGCCCGCAAGCAATTTTTTTTTTCAGTGTATAGGGTAAAAGAGGTGAATGTGGCCCACCTCGATTAACACGTAAATCAATGATATATGGACCGGGCCATATTCCCCACTTTTACCCTAGTATGTAGAACTGTGTAAAAAAATTTATAAGAGAAAATGAGTAAACAATCCAACTATTAAAATAGGTTTTAAAAAAGCTGAATACGGAATATCGTTTTCCTCTGGCCGTTCCACGATAAATCGGACCATCGTATTCACCGCTTTTACAGTACACAAAGTGAAAAAAAAATGATTCGTCGTTCTCCATTTGCGTTTTGAACCGCAAACCTACATAAACATACCCACGCATATTTCACACGGACAGAACAAAAAAAAATCAATTTTACGAGTGCAAACCGTGCACCCTTTCAAGCGTACCGCACATTCTTCCACTCCACCATTCGTTGTTCTACACCGCGTGTATAAAAAAAATAGAAACAAAAAACAATTACCAACCACGAGCTTTGTGTGTTGGAGCATTTCAACACCGAGCTGTACAAACAAACGGAGCTTTTATATTAATACCCTTGATACGTCCAACAGGAAAAAAAATAAAAAAAAGAAAAATGCCATTTTTCTTTTTTTTTGGCACCTTCGACGAATGGAAGCCTCGCCAAATCCCTTCGCAGGACCGCGACAGGCCGGCATGTAGGGGAGAGCGGGGCAAAATGGCCCACCGGGGCAAAACAGGATAATGAGTCAAAACGCAATTCTCCAATATCTTTGAGGTGGTAGCGATGGTACACTGTAAAAATAAATTGCAAATTTAATGTACTGAAACTTGAAATTTGCTGACATTACTCATATTAATTGAAGATTAATGTACTTTGCTTGTAAAATAAAAATACCAGATATTAAAATTACAAATCTTTTGCTGTAAAATTTACAAAAGTGTTCATGAAAAATACAAATTTTATTGTAAAATTGCAACGCACATGTGTTTGAAATTTCAGAAACGGTTTATGTAAAAAAACTTCCAATACTGTTCATTAATTTTCAAACAAAATTTTTTTACAGCGTAGTACGTGGGGCAAAACTGGTTTGAAAATTCAGATGTATCGTTGGGACAAAATGAGGCATTCAAAAATTATTGGAAAATTGAGATTTGCCCTCACAGTCCCGTTTTGCCCAGGTGTGCCATTTTGCCCCGGTCTCCCCGACGCGAATGTTGGACATAATGTCTCCTTTAGTCAGCGCGGCATTTGCGATGCCGTTCCCGTCCGCGCACTTCACACAAATCAGGTGCTCTAAATACGTTCCCTCGTTCATCGAGAGTTTCCCCGCATGTTTCGCGACGCCCACCTTTCCGCCCTTAGGATTCTGCCCCGTCGTCGGGTCTCTCCCTCCCTCGCATGCGCCCGCGTTCTCGCCTCGGAGAGTTCCTCGTGTGTCTGACTACGGCCGTACACCATCCCCTGGTAAACCGTTCGCCGCGTACCGGTCCTAAATCATGCGATGCTATTTACGTCCGAATTTACCCTCCGAGCCGCGTATTAGGAAAAGCCGAGCGTTGCATGGCGGACCTCGCGCCCCCTCGCATCCCCGCCGTACGTTACGACTCCACGGTCTGGATATTTCTACGTGCGCGAGCCAATTCACCCCCAACACACTTGCGCCCTTAACTCGGAAAATTTACGACCCGGAGAACTCGGAACGATTCCTCGACAATTGCCTTTTACAAAAGTTTCGCCAAGCTTTGCGCCATTTTTTTTTTTCACTTTTTTTTCGAAGGTGAAAAAAAGCTTCGTTCCGGCTTGCTGATATTTTTAGATCGATCGGGCACTAAGGGGGAGGGAGCGTTGGGGCGTCAAACGATGGTTGTTTCCTTCTCTTTTTTTGTTTCGATGTATCGCCCGCGACGCGAAATTGGTTTTTTATGTCTCTAAAGAGAATTCTTTGAAGTGAATGGAAAAAAGAGCGGGCTCGCATTTTTGTAGAATGGTAGTGAACCTTGAGAAGATTGAACTATGCATTTTTGGGTCGTAGCGGAGGGATACTGGAGGTTCGTTAAGCTCTTTTTTATAATATCAATAATAACGTTTTTTAGAAATAATAAAAAAATTAAATTGTATATTATATTAAGACTATGATATTTAACGATATGAAGAACGTATAAGTGTCTACACTCACGACCATCCAATTAATAAATTATTGTTATTTTTATCGCAAAGAAATAGCATGAAAAATTTTATGGAGAGAATGAGAAAAGAGGTATTTGTCATCGCTAATCAAATAATATCAAAGATAACATTTTTTACCAGAAACACAAAAAATTGTAATTATATTAAGACTATCGTATTTAAAGATATGAAGAACGTAAAAGAGTCTACGCTCACGACGATCCAGTTAATGAATTTTTGTTATTTTTATCGCAAAGAAATAGTACGAAAAATATTACAGAGAGAAAACAGATATTTATCATCGCTAATAAAATAATTTCAAATATAAAAGTTTTCACAAAAAAATAAACAACAATTTATATTGTATTAAGACTATCGTATTAGAAGATACGAAGAACGTATAAGTATCTCTGACCATCCAGTCAACGAATTCTAATTGTTATATTTTTATAGCAAATAAATAATCCGAAAAACGTTATAAAAAAAGATGAGAAAAGAGGCATTTGCCATCGCGAATTTTGTTCACGGTCGTCTGTAATCCGAACGCGTCCTATCTACTTTCTTCCCATTCTTTATTTACATTCCCTCCTGCATATCATTTTTTCATTTTTCTCCCGTCCAACTGTGCATCGTCACATCGTAACAGGTAACCCGAGATCGTGGTCGTTATTGGACTATGAGCGATCGAGTTCTCGGGAGAAGCACAGCGACGCAGAAAATTGATATAAAAAGTATTTCTCATGTAACGCCGGAAGGATCCCCTCTCCTCATTTCAAGCAAATAATTATTTCTTCCCTTCTGCGCTCACTGTACATACTATAATGTACACCGGCGCCGTGTTCTACCCTTCGTACTTTACTCGACCTCGCTCCAGGCTCGACAATTTAATTTCAGGAGATCCCGTCTTCCCGTAATTGCGTATAATTCTTCTTCCCCCGTATCGTCGTGTCACCGACGAGAGCACCAAAGGCTGTTGCTACCTTTTTTTTCCTCGTTTTTTTTTTTTTTTTTTTTCTTTCGTTTTTTTTTTCTTTTTTCTTTTTATTTTCTTTTCCGTCTCAACGAACTTTATTCTCTTCACTCATTCTCTATTTTTTTTTGTGCTGCTCGCAGGTCTGGTGAAACTCGGGGTCCACTGCGTGTTGGGCAAAAAGGTCGCCATCAAGATCATCAACCGGGAGAAACTGTCGGAGTCCGTGTTGATGAAAGTCGAACGGGAAATCGCCATCATGAAACTGATCGACCATCCTCACGTACTCGGACTTTCGGACGTTTACGAAAACAAAAAATATCTGTAAGCCTATCTTGTATTTTTGAATTATTGATCCACACTCGCGAACCCCCGACGCGGACCCTAAAAGTTCGGGAATTCGATAAGAACTTTGGACGCTTCCGGATGGGAGAAAAATGTAAAAAGAATCGACCCTTGGGGAGTTGCGTCGTTCATTGTTTTTTGATAACAATAAAAATTCTGAGAATTTATCAAGAAATTGATTGAAAAAAACATTATATCAAATAATCGGATAATCTTTCATTATTTTACACTGATAAAAAAACACGGTTGAATCAACTAAGATTCGGGCAGGGACGTTCAACGAAATATTTTGTTGGTACAGCTAAAAAATTGGTTAGTTCAACAATTTGTTGGGTGATCCCACCAAAATATTTTTGAGTCATTAAAATATTGTGTTCGTTCAAGTAAATATTTATTTGAACGTCCCTGCCCGAATCTTAGTTGATTCAACCGTATTTTTTTATCAGTGTATAGAATAAAAAATCTTGATATTTTTGCGTTAAAAAAAATCAACGAATTTATTTTACACGAAATTTGTTTTTCCCGATTATTTGTCAAACGATTATCGTTTCTTTTAATCAATACCTTTATAACTTTTCGGTATTATCATTTTGCAAAATCTGTGCTCCTAGCGTCTTTGGTACTGTCGATTTCTTTCCGATTCGTGAACCAACCGGACAGGAAACGACCCTTGGGGAGTTGAGTCGATCATTGGTTTTTCATAACAATAAAAATTCTGAGAAGTTATCAAGAAATTGATGAAAAAAAACATTGTATCGAATAATCGGGTAATCTGTCATTATTTTATAGAATAGAAAATCTTGACGTTTTTGCGTAAAAAAAATCAACGAATTCATTTTACATGAACATTTTTCTCCTGATTATTTGTCAAACGATTATCGCTTTTTTTTAATCAATACTTTTATAACTTTTCGGTATTATTATTTTACAAAGTGCTGCTTGCGTCTTTGGTACAGTCGATTTCTTTCCGATTTTTGTTGTTTCGCGAAGTCCGAAAATTCTAACGAAACAAAAACTTTCGCTCGGGAATTTACAAGCGAAGCCCTCTTAAGAAAGATGACTTATCGACGCAGATACTTCCGCTTTCCAAGAGGTTATTCGCCCGCCTCGTCCTGCCAAAATTAGAATTTTATTTGCTGAACAACTAAAAGTAGATTCAACCCGTACCGAGCAGACGCAATTTTTATGCGCTGTCCCACCGATAAGTAGCGAATTCCTTGTACGTTCAGACTCGCGTTTCTCCGCACAAATCCCACATATAAACCTAAAATAACATCATAAACTCGAGCGACGGTTTTTTTGTATGGACATAAAGCAACCCTTGGGAGAATGTTTTATCGCCTCGTTTTACAGTTACCTCGTACTGGAGCACGTCTCGGGTGGTGAACTATTCGACTACCTCGTGAAGAAGGCACGACTGACGCCCAAGGAAGCTCGGAGGTTCTTTCGACAAATCATTTCCGCGTTAGACTTTTGCCACAGTCATAGTATATGGTGAGTATTTTTCCACAAAAAAAAATTAATTATTCATAGAATTGCGCGTTCCTGTTAAGCGTATAAAATAAATGTCAATATTAAATAAATAGAAGGAAAAACAAATACAAATTTTCTCGCATTTTCTCTGGGGGGGGGGGAATGGGGTCAAGGCATCGTTGTCGTCTTCTCGCCACTCGTTTCGCTCTCTTGAACAGAAAAGTAGGAACAATGGACCGAGAGAGCGAACTCGGCGGGGCGAGGAAATTGAGAAGATTACTTCACGAAGTTTCGACTTAAGACTGTAAAAAATTAGTTTCAAAAGTAATTAACGGCATTGAAAGTTTTTTTACATAAACTGTTGCTGACATTTGAAACACATGTGCGTTGCAATTGTACAGTAAAATTTTGATTTTTAATGAAATTTTTTGTGAATTTCAGGCAAAAGATTTGTAATTTTCATATCCGGTATTTCAATTTTAGAAAAAAGTACATTAATATAATGTTCAATGAGCGTAAATAATGTGAGCTAATTTCAAGTTCCTGTACATTAAATTTATAGTAATTTTTTACCGTGTAGGCTCGGTGAATCTCGCAACGATCTCGAAAATATGTACGGCCAACGAGTGGTCGATCGGTCGATTCATTATAGTTTCCGAGTTTTCGGCACCGGGGAAACCCTATCAATTATTCACGGGTTTCACTTGCGTGGACTGCAAACTGGATTTGCCAAATCCGACCAACGTACCTTGAATGCTGAATAACGCAATGCCCTAACCCAAATAATATATATATATATATATATATATATATATATATATATATTATATAATATTATATAAGGGAGAGCGGGGCAAAATGAGACAGTGGAGCAAAAGGGGGTTGAAAATCCGAATGTATCGTTGGGACAAAATGGGGCATCCAAAAATTATTCTACCATTGGGTTTTGCCCCGTTTTCCCTTATACATATATTTTGTATACATGATAAATTGTAATGTTACATTGACATATAGATTTGACATGCAAAATTCTAAGTTTGAAAATTATTCCAACGAATTTAATTTTTATACATGACTTCAACCGCGCGATAAAAATGTTCGTAAAATATGTTTGTTTGCAGTCATAGAGATCTGAAGCCTGAAAATTTGTTACTGGACGAGAAGAACAACATAAAGATAGCGGATTTTGGTATGGCGTCGTTGCAGCCCGCTGGTTCGATGCTGGAAACGAGTTGCGGCTCGCCTCACTACGCCTGTCCCGAAGTCATTAGGGTAAGGGCATAATAGCGAAAACGAGCCTCTATATAGTGTACGAAAACGCGATGACGATAAATTAAGAGAAGAAAGGCAAAAGGAGGGGTGGGGGTCTTGGGCGCGAGGTCGATGACCGGCAATACAGCACGCAGGTGCATACCGCGAGAGCATACCCCAAAGGCATTTGTCTTTTATGCTACTCACTGAAAGCTCTCGCGTGAAAGGTAGATTTACCGTTGCGACATAAATTTGATTTTTTACTATAAAATTTGATTTTTTTAAACTGACAATCGACAGGTATTTCGGCTCGAAACACTTTGCACTATTTATTAAATTTATTAAAAACTCGTGACTATAAAATTTGATTTTTTTTTCAACTGACAATCGACAGGTATTTTAGCTCGAAAAACTTTGCACTATTTATTAAATTTATTAAAAACTCTCGGCCCTGCGAGAGCAGTAAATTTATACCGTTGCGGCAAACATAAATTTAATTTCTGCGTGACTAAATTTGATATTTTATCTTTTCACGAGAAGTGATCATTTTTTAATAACGATAGTTGTTTTGCATTCTGAAATTTGAGTTGTCAAAAAGTCGATATAGATAGATAGAGACGTACTTTTGTGTAACTTTTAACCCTTCGATGCATACATTTTTTTCTTACGTATTCGCACCATTTTGAATATCTGAATTTCGAGTTGAGATTCGAGTCCAGCGACCCAAAATACCACCATGTGTGAAGTTTCAAATACATCGGTTATTAATACATTTTTTCGGAATTCAAAGACATGAAATCTTTTTTAGAAATTCTAAAAAAAACTTCATTCATTCACATGCTTTGCATACTTTATATGCACTCACTTCATTGCATTACAAGCACACTTGTGATTTTTAGTTCGAAAAGTAGCAAAGTCGTTGTGTGACGTATTCCCTGAAGTGTCGACGAAAAACGCGACGCTTCGTGCCGCAGCGAATTGAACTTTGGTTCTCCCTTTCTCTCCCTGCGTACACCTAAGCTCTCGACAGTCGCTCAAGTGGTTCGTGACGACATTCTCGTTATCGTGAACAAGCCGGACAGGAAACAGCCGAACAGCGCAAACACCCAGGGACTCCGGGCATGGAAGAGCCGGCGTTTAGACCGTGTAGCGAATCTGGTGCGGAATTTGTGTGCCGAAGCCGGAAAGTCCTCCCGGCCGGTATTAGGGGAAAGCGGGGCAAAATAGCACTGCGGGACAAAACGGGACAATGAGACAAAACCCAATTTTCCAATAAGTTTTGAACGGTGGCGATGATGGTACGTGGGGCAAAACGGGTTTGAAAATCCATATGTATCGTTGGGACAAAATGGGACATCCAAAAATTATTGCAGAGTCGAGTTTTGCCCTCGCTGTCCCGTTTTGCCCCGCTGTGCCATTTTGCCCCGGTCTCCCCTGCGCCTCGGTGTAACGAGCAATTTCAGGAACAATCTGTACCTACATGGCAGCATCGTTTTCCCGTATACCACTTGACGGAATGTGGATGACTGTCCGAAACCCCCGCTGGTTTTCTCAACGCTCTCTCCCACTCTCGAGGACTCCGCGACCGTCAGGATCGCTTGATTCGATCTATACAATACATCCGCTTCGCTAATGAAATTTCACCGCGGGATATTATTGCCGCGGAGAGATCGACCGATTAAATCTCTTCTCGTCGTCGTCGTTGTCCTCGTCGGCCCTGATAGCCATTGTACGCGGAGAGAGTCGAGCGTCGTGCTTTATCAATCGCGACCGGCATACACAAAGCTGCACCGAGGCCACCATTAATTCTCGAGTCCTCCCGAGAAGGCCGCGACTCGCTCCCGTGCACTCGGTGTCACGATCGAACATATTTCTCATTGAGCACGTTCTCAATCGAAACCAATGCTTTTGCACTCGTTTAATTTAACCCTTTTACGATCAATTAGAAAAATTGTTGGTCAAAATTTTAAAAATTCATTAACAATAAGTTAATTTAATTAAAAAAATTAATTGACAATAAGTTGAAACGTTACAAAAAAATTAGTTGTTTATGAAAATATGTTCGATAATCTTGGAATTCGTCACCTAAGTCTGATTGTTCCGAGTCCTACGTGTGAAATTCAATTTTTAAATATTGTACATATACAATTCAGAAATTACTACAACTACCATAAATTCTCGAGTCCTCCCGAGAAGACTGTGACTCACCCCCGAGCACTCGGTGTCACGAACGAACATATTTCTCATTGAGCACGTTTTCAATCGAAACGTAATGTAATGTCTTTCAATTTTTTAATTTTAAGCCTTTTACTGTCAATTTAAAAAAATGGTCAATAACGAGTGACATTTTTTTTTAATACTAATTTCTGAAAATATTTTCGGTAATCCTGAAATCGCTCTCCCGGAAACTGATTATTGGAAGTCCCACGTGTGAAATTAAATTAAAAATATAATCATATATACACAATTTAGAAATAACTAAACTTCGTGAAAAAATTTCTTGAGATTTACCTGATTTCCCCGACGCATTAAAAATTCCCTAATTTTTCCAGACTTTCCAAGTTTCCCCGACCGTCGCCCCCGCAACATCTTTCAAGGACACTTCTTCCTTAGAACTTTCGCTAAAGATTTTTTTCACATGATTGAATTATTCCTCTTATTACGTTTTTTTGCTGACTATGTACCGCGCTATAATTGAAAACACGTCGATTCCAACAGGGCGAGAAGTACGACGGCAGGAAGGCCGACGTGTGGTCATGCGGTGTAATTCTTTACGCCCTTCTCGTCGGCGCTTTGCCGTTCGACGACGACAATCTTCGTCAACTTCTGGAGAAAGTCAAACGCGGTGTCTTTCACATACCTCACTTCGTCCCGCCCGACTGTCAGAATTTACTGCGCGGAATGATCGAGGTCAACCCCGACAAGAGGCTTACGGTGAGTCGATTAAGTTGTATCGAAAAAAAAAAACAAAAAAAATTATTTCACACATGAGAAATCAAACGCCAAATTTTCCGCTCCACAAAATTCGAGCTGGAATATTTTCCATTTCCGGTATGCGATTACAGATTTCGAATTTCCGAACGAAAGACTTCAATTCGAGGGGATTTTTTTTTTCTCAATTGGATTCGTGTTCACAGCTGGCGGAGATCAACAGGCATATCTGGGTCACCGCGGCCGGCAAGGGTGAACTCGAGCTGGAATTGTCGATGATGGACGTAGTTCAGACTCACGTTATTCCGTCCGTCGATGCGATCGATCCGGACGTGCTCCAAGCGATCGCGAGCCTCGGATGCTTCAAGGAACGAGCGAAACTCATCCAGGAATTGCTCAGTCCCAAGTAAGCTATATAGGTGGAAAAATCCAACGCTGAGATAATTTTTGTCGTTGACGAACGAGATACAGTGGAACCCCGATTAACGGAGATGCTCGGGACCGAAAAGTCCGCGCATAATCGAAATCCCGGTTAATCCGAACTAGACAGCGAAACTATATGAGTCAATAATGGCTAATGATACAACTTTGCTTTGACTAGTTACATTGACATATTTGGTTTTGGTACAACTTGTATACACTGTAAAAAAATGTTGTTTGAAAATTAATGAACTGTTTTGGACGCTTTTTTACATAAACCGTTTCTGAAATTTTAAACACATGTGCGTTGCAATTTTACAGTAAAATTTGTATTTTTCATTAACATTTTTGTAAATTTCAAGCAAAAGATTTGTAATTTTCATATATAGTATTTTTATTTTACAAGCAAAGTACATTAATGTTTAATTAATATGAGCAATGTTACCACATTTCAAGTTCTAGTATATTAAATTTACAATTCATTTTTACAGTGTACAAGTTTTACCAAAAAAAATGTTTAAATGTGTTTAATAATTAAGTATACTTAATTTTTAAATAGTGTGAACTAGAATGTAAAGCTTAGGATATTTTTTTCACTAATAGTACGTAAGGTGGTCTTTTTTTTGGAAGTACAGTGCACAGTAAAAAATAATTTCGTAAAATCGGAATACAACGATTCGTAAACATAATTTTGTTAAATTTGTGACAAACTCGTTCGTTCGGGTTTGAATATTACAAAACTGCCCTTTTATATCTCGTGCAATTAACAATTTTAGTTTGTACTTTGGTTTGTAAAATTAGAAAAATAACAATTAAAAAATTGTGGTCGTTTGTGGACAAAAAGTACAAACTTTTTACTGTGTGGCGCCGCACTCCGTGCATAAATAAAAAAATATTTTAAAAACCTAGGAAGACGCATGATTAATTCGACCCCGGTTAATCGGTGTTCTACTGTAAGTCAGCGAGTCAGGGAAGTCGCAATTTCGAGTAAATCGACGATGTTGTCGAATCTTTCAGTCACAACACCGAGAAAGTCATCTATTTCCTGCTGTTGGAGCGAAAACGGAGAAGACCGGCCTGCGAGGACGAGCTCGAAGTTATGAGAAGCAGCATCAGAGGCACGGGTGGACAATCCGAGGCGGACCCGCCGAGAAAGAGGGTCGACACTTGTAGGGTCAACGGCAGCGCAGCTCTGAATCTCGGACAGATCTCGCACGGATCGCCGCTGACGCCCAGAAGACAGTCGAGGTAAGAAATTAGCTCGATTGAAGAAATTGAATTTTTAGTTGAGGTGAGCTCGACGGATTTAGGCGAAAAAGCGTTTTTTATTTCTTACCCTAAACAACTATAAATAATTGTATAAAAAGTTCCATTTGTTGGCAATGGTGTTGGGATTATCTAAACAAATTCTCGAGTCCAGATACCGAAAATTGTAAGAGTTAGCATTTTTTTCATAGGGAATGTGAAACAAAAATTGAAGTGCTGCATTTCGTTATAGTTCGAGTCTGCGAATTTTTCTCGCACAATCGCGTGGAAATTTTATTTACAGACTTTGCGTTCGATATTTGTAGAAATAATATTCCAAAATATGTGTCCGAAATACAAAACTCTTTGGCAAACATATTTCCTATGTATTACATAAATATTTTTCGATCTACGTCATCCTGTGCTTTTTCCACGGATAAAATACATCGTTCTGCCTTCGCCAATATTTTTCCGTCATTAACTATTCAAAGTAATTTTTTTTTAACCACCACCACTTTACTATGTTTAATATATTTTATAATATAATTATTTTTCCGTCATTAAGTATTCAAAGCATTTTTTTTTAACCACAACGCCTTTACTATGTTTAATATATTTTATAACATAATTATTTCTCCGTTACTAATTATTCAGACTATTTTTTTTAAGCTACCACGGCTTAAGCCCTTAAATTTTTTCGAAGATCGTCACACTCGTTCTGCACGACTTTAACGCCGCCGTTCGCGCGAGAGACTATTAATCAGCCAGTTAATAATATCATTCGAAATTAAAGCCTCGCATCGTTCGTAGCCCGGCTACTTAATGGCCTACAGTTACGCTGTAACGTCCGTTCGCGTGGACATTTATTTACAGACTTCACATACGATGACGTATATTTGTAGACATAATATTCCCAAATTCATTTTTCGGTAAACATTTTTCCTATGCATCACATACATATTTTACAATATACGTGATTCTATGCTTTTTCCACGGATAAAATGCATCGTTCTGGCTTGTCCAATTTTTTTTTTTAAACCACAACGCCTTTACTATGTTTAATATATTTTATAATATAATTATTTTTCCGTCATTAAGTATTCAAAGCATTTTTTTTTTAACCACAACGCCTTTACTATGTTTAATATATTTTATAATATAATTATTTCTCCGTTACTAATTATTCAGACTATTTTTTTTTAAGCTACCACGGCTTAAGCCCTTTAATTTTTTCGAAGATCGTCACACTCGTTCTGCACGACTTTAACGCCGCCGTTCGCGCAAGAGACTATTAATCAGCCAGTTAATAATATCATTCGAAATTAAAGCCTCGCATCGTTCGTACTCCGGCTACTTAATGGCCCACAGTTACGCTGTAACGACCGTTCGCGTGCCGGAGACTCTTTCGCGCTTACCGATTCTGATACACGGACGGAATTGTTATGGGCTTTTGCGTATCGATCGTAACGATTCGTCGAGTTACGAGCCGCCCACTCGCGCTCTCTCTCTTTACGCGTGTGAACGCGGATAAGAGTGGCAAGGCGCTGGACACGTGCCCGACACTTATTCCTCGTTTTATACCTTCCATACAACGATTCCCCGACTGGCGCACATACCGAGCCGAACAAGCACACCAACGTCCGCGAAAGTGAACCGACGCGGAACTCGGCAAAACGCTCGCGTGGCTCGCATTTTGCCAACAGTCGCACGCAATCGCCTTCTTACCCTCTCGGCCAATTTCACTCTCGTTTTTTCCCTCGTTCCTTATCACACACCCTTTGAAGTATTAACCGAGCGCGATCATTGATTACGCGCGTACAAGAAAACTCGCCAGATTGACCTTCGAAACCATTTTTCTTCGTGGATCGAGAGCTATGAATTTTAGTTCTTGATTTTTCAAAATTTATTTTATTTATTTTTATTGCTCGGCTTTTCGCGGAATTTAAGGCGTCCGTTTGGTGAAATTAAAGAAATAGTCGATCTGTTATCATGTTAGTGGAGCAAAAAAAGAAATCGGTTGCTAACTTCTCTGAATTATTGCTATGAACCAATCAGGGCGTTAAGGGTTGCAAAGTCGATTATCGATCAAAGTTGTGACGAAATATATACAAAAAATGTTATTGCTCGCCTTTCCACAAAATTGAAGGCGTCCGTTTGGTAAAATGAGAAAAATAGTCGATCTATTATCGTCTTAGTGGAGCAGAAAAAAAAAATCGCTTGCAAAGTTCTCTGAAATATTACTATGAAGCAACCGAAGCGTTGAGGGTTGAGCAATCAATTATCGATCGAAATTGTGACGAAGTACACAATTATTATTTTTTTTATTGCTCCCCTTTCCACAAAATGTAAATTGATAAAATCCACCAATAACTGTTATCATATTATTGGTAGAGACTAAAAATCGCTCGCAATAATCTCTGAATCATGCCTATGAAGCAAACGGGACGTTAAGCGCTCAATAATCGATTATCGATCAAACTCGTGACGAAGTGCATATTATAATTTTATATTTTTGTAATAAATAGCGCAAGACATCACCCGCGACGTTCGCCGAGCACCGGATCTCACAGCCACGCGTCGCATTCCCACGCCTCGACACCTGGAAGTTCACCACTTCACGGGCCCAACGTCGCCGGCCTTTTGAGCCCGAGAAGAGCACCTCCGAGCTCGCATCACAGCCAAACCGGAAGTCCTCACCGTCTGTCGGCGATCGGTGCTAGCGTTGGGGGTAACGGCGCTGGCCCGACACCCGGCGCTCCAGCCCCAACGCCGCCACCCTCGAACGTCGGCATCGAGCTCAGCGAGATCCAGCCCGGTGAGTTGAAAATTAAAAAAAACCCTTTATAAAATTACATATTTTAAAAAGGCTTTTTTCACCTCGGATATTATCGAGCTTATCGGCCGGCTAAAGGTCACTTAACCCTATGCGCAACAAATTAATAATAACGATAATTACTTTAGAACTGTTTTTTTTTTTTTAATCGATTTCTCAACGGTACAAAACCCGTGATATTGAAGACAACTTTTCCAATAATTAACAGTAAGACGTTCCGAAATATGTCCGACTTCATCAAAAACGGGTGACTTGTCTTCAACCTTTTTTTTTTCAATTTTTCTCTCACCCGTTCCGTCTAAAGTAATATTCTGTTTTTAATTTTTGTTTAACTCGGCTATACTCGTAACTAGTTTCATTGATGAAAAAAAAATAATCCAAAAATGCTCCGTGTATTAACTTCGCTCCGACGGGACAAATGCACGAAAATTACTTTGAAAATATATTTTTAAATTTGTTTTATCAGCGATATAAAACCCGTGGTTTTGAAGTAAACTTTTCCAATAATTACAACACGACTTTCAACCGATCGCAAAACGTTCCGAAATAGATACCATTAATTAAAGAATCGTGACTTGTCTTCAACCTTTTATTTTGGTCCCCCGTTTCGTTCAAGCTAATATTCTATTTTTAATTTTTTTTTTTTACATGAAACTCGTGACTATTTTGATTGATGAAAAAAAAAGTCAAAGTGCTCCGTGTATTAACTTCTCGTACGTTTCCACTCATCCGGGAGAAATGCACTGTGCTATTCCTGGATAGCCAATCACCCTTGTAAATAGGGGCGAGCGGGGCAAAATGGGGCAACGGGGCAAAACGGGGAGTTTCCGCAAAACTAAATTTTCCAATCATTTTTGGATCGGGCAAGGTGACAAAACTAGGTAGAAAAGCCTGATGTATCCGATAGGGCGAATTCGGGCATCCAAAAATTATTGGAAAACTGCGTTTTTCCCAAAAACCCCGTTTTGCCCCGTTACCCCATTTTGCCTCGCTCTACCCTATATATGAGGATGACGTAACGCTACAGAGGAGATCAGACATGTTAAACCCTTAGAAGTGATCCCCCGACAAGGGACAACCTGACGTTGATCTATCACTGGAGAGGGTAAACTCCTCTCAAAGGACACGCTAGTCGCCCACTGCCCATATATCGAATTACGCTAAGTGTTCACGTCTGTTTGCCGTTGCACCTCGAGATTCGAAGCAATTGAACCCAGCGGAAAGAAGAAAGACGATGGCTCGCGTAGCAATCGATATTTGTACCCTATCCACCCCTAACCGCCTAATGTTTGCCTACGAATCGCCTAATTAAGGGAAAACCTTCACAAACACGTTTCTATCATGCGGAGACAAACATTTCTGGCCCCCTAGCTGCACCGATAAACGACCGAAGCTGATACGCCTTCGTAAAGAGATAGATTCACGACGAAATAAAAAAAATTCTAAATGTACAAAAATTACCTACACGTCGCTTGACCAAATTCGTTGAATTGTATGGTCGACACATTTTTATTGGAAGCATTTCATTTCTAAAAAAAAAAAAATTAAAGCTATATTTACTCTTTTATCACATTGGCGAAAAGTTTGCCTGGAAATCGCCCAATTACGGGAAAACCTTCACAATCACGTTTCTATCATGCGGAAATAAATATTTCTGGCCCTTTATCGAAGCTGATATGCCTTTGTAAAGAGATCGATTGGCGATGGAATTTTACAAAAATTCTAAATGTTTGTAAAAAATTAGTTACACGTCTCTTGACGAAATTCATTTAATTATGTAGTCGAGACATTTTTTATTGGAGGCATTTTGTTTTTACAATAAAAAAAATGCAAAGCTATATTTACTTTTTTATCACATTGTCGAAAAGTTTGCCTGGGAATCGCCAAATTAAGGGAAAACCTCCCCAAACACCTCTCTATCATGCGGAGACAAACATTTCTGGTCCTCTATCGAAGCTGATACGTCTTTTTAAAGAACTCGATTCGCGATGGAATTAAAAAATGCTAACTGTTTTTAAAAATTGACCAACACGCCGCTTGACTGTGGACAAAAAATGTCTTCGGAATTCGTATTCAGAGCGACGAAATTCATTGAATTATATCGTCCAGACATTTTTATTGGAAGCATTTTATCTCTGCATTAAAAAAAGGTCGATGCTATATTTACTCTTTTATCACATCGGCGATATGGCAATTTAAACAAAATTAAATTGTTTTCCCATTACCAGCTCGAACCGCTCCAGAGCGCGATTACCGGTAAATTTATTCATACTTTTATGACAGTGAGATGAAAACCGTTTTCACGAATTTTTGTACCACTCTATAACTGCCAAAGCTCGTTAAACTGAATACCTTTTTTTAAAAGCATTCAATTTCTACATCAAAAATTGCACTACTGTCTTTAATCCTTTATGACATTGATGGAAATGGCAATTTTTTTTATTACACATTTTTTGCCAGTACCATCTTCGAAAAGTTCCAGAGCGCGATTATCCGAGAAATTGTTTCATACTTTTATATCACAATACAAAATTGATTGCAAAATTTGATACCAACGAATTTCTTACTACGTCGGTGAAGATTTTTCTTTAATACAAGTTTATAACGGTGAGAACTCGTTAAGCTCGATACGAAGAAGAGCTGAAAGCTGAATAGCTTTTTTTTCTTCCATTTTTCCAGAAATTTCACAAAGTTTCATCGTCCTCTACGAGGCACGCGCATTTATGACGAAACTAGTAAACCGCTATTAGTAAACTCGGCACGCGAAAATCCCTTTAACTTATTTAAGCCCGAAGTACGTGTAAGCGACGCGGGGTGGGGCTAGAGGGTAGGGTCGGAAGGTCACGAGTATATGGAAGTTTAAAGCTCCGAGTTACTCTCGCGACTGAGAATTCACGAGAGTCGTTTGGGATTTTCAAGTGGTTGCAGTTGGTGTTACACCGCCGGGCTCGCCGCACACGGGCGCCGGTTCGGGGGCGCACCACTGGAGATCGAGGCTCACCACGATAAAGAATTCTTTCCTGGGAAGTCCGAGATTTCATCGGCGCAAATTGCTCACCAGTACCGAGGAGGTACCACCCATTTTTATTATTAATTTATCATATTATATAATTATAAAACAATTATCAAAAACATCATTATAGAATAATTCTCGAAAATATAATTATAGAATAATTATCAAAAACATCATTATAGAATAATTATCAAAAATATGATTGTAGACCCTAACGGAACTGAGGTGACCATCGGCAGCCTTCAATAGACTAATGCACAATGTTCAAAATTGTAACTTGCTATAGACTCGTAGATAACCTTTAGTTTGGCGTCGTTTTTCTATTTATTTGATTTTTAGTTGCATGGGGATTACTCGAGTCCATCAAAACAGAGTAGCTTAAAGGTTAAAAGTTTGAACAAAGCCATCAGTCCCATTTCAGTGTACCCGGGGTCTCATCATATAGTCATTGCAACTCATGGATGCATGTCTAGTCAACCCTAATGCGACTGCGGCTACGATGCAATCCCGAATCCATGGTGGCACCAGTTCCTCTAGGGGAAGAATTATCAAAAATATGATTATAGAAGAATTATCAAAAATATTATTACAGAAGAATTATCAAAAATGTTATTATAGAATAATTATCAAAAATATCATTATATGATATAACGATAATTTTTTTGCTCAATTTTGACTTGACTTTAATGACTGTTCAGGTGCACCTGACGCCGGACTCTTCGCCGGAGTTGACGAAGAAATCATGGTTCGGCAGTCTGATGACGACTGAGAAGGATGAGACATTTACGGTTCTGGTTAAGGGTAAACTTCTGGCCAACGTTAAAGCTGACCTCATTCATGCTTTCTTATCGGTAAGAACAGATCGATTTATGGTAAGCGATAACGTCGACCTCCGCTCGGCATACAATGCATCATAAGAGATCTTTCCACGAAGGGTGGTGATTTTTCATTCGGGAGTAAGTAGCGACGCGCACTACACACGCTTATTAATCTCCGTGATTGCAGATAGCCGAGTTGTCTCACAGCGTGAGCTCGCCCATGTCGTTCAGGGTCGAGTACAAGCGGGGCAGCACAGCGCCGGCGATGTTTCAACGACAAGTACGGTTTCAGGTGGACATCAGTGCCATTTCGAAACAACCAAGTGAACCCTTGTTCGCGATAACCTTCACGCTGCTGAGCGGTAAGTCTTCCAGAGTGTCCCAACCGTTTAATGTCCAATGCACCAAATGCGACATCTAAAAAAATATATTTAGGTGTAAACATTTTTTTTAATGATTTTTTGGTAAAGGTCGCATTTAATAAAAATTATTATCCAGATTTTTTTCATTCGATCAGAACACTATTGCGAACAAATCAATCGTGGAAAATTTCCCGTCAAACTTTCCGTTACCAAGCCATATAAAAAAGAACGTTTTTTAGCCTGAAAATCGAATAACTTCCTCTCAAAGGCTTGCAGGCCTTGCGGCAACAGTTCAAAGTATACAAGTTCATGAACCCGAAGATATCTGCATGAGATCAAATTTCATCTCTGGCGAGTCTCTGTAAAAGCGCTGCTTTGGAAAGAAAAAAAATCTCGTTTGTAGAATTTTTTGTGCGACTTTTGTTCTACAAAACAAAAAAAAATCAACGATTACTTAAAAATCTGAAAAAATTCATACGTATTCAGAAAAATAAACGAATCATTTTCATAAAAAAAAAAGTTTTGTTGCCGGG
>JAPYZD010003649.1:0-12612 GCA_030522725.1 Ichneumoninae sp. B BG-2022a
AAAAAAAAAAAGAAAAAAAAAAAAAAAAAAAAAAAAAAAAAAAAAAAAAAAAAAAAAAAAAAAAAAAAAAAAAAAAAAAAAAAAAAAAAAAAAAAAAAAGACGAAAAAAAAGTCGAAAGTATGAGGAGATATATTGTCACTCGTGACTTCTGGAATGCGGAATCTTTATGAGATCATAACGACGAAATAAAAATGACGTCGCGCAGTTGCACTAAATCGTACAGTCGCAAGGTGAACAGCGTCACGCCGGGGAGCATACAGTTCGACAAGCTATTCAGAGAGAACAGCAACAGGCCGTCGGCTGCCAAGTCTGCGGGGACCGTTGGAAAATGGGGCATTACTTCGTTCACATCTATCAGAAGCACGAGTATCAATGGTATTATCGCTTTTTATGTACAATTGATATCTTCGACCAGTACACGTTTCCACCTTGCGTATCTCCGAAAATCGCTGCCAAGCCACGTTAGCGCACCGGATGTTACAATAATTTCCATTTAAAAAAAAAATTCAAATATAAAAAATCATAGCTTTCCTTAACATTAATTTCCAAGCTCGAGCTACGTTGTTAATTCTTCAAATCTCCTTACCAATGTTTCTGTGATATTTCTATTGAGCCTTTAAGTTTCAGAGTTATAAGACTATCTTCATATACCCTTGGATGCAGATTTACATTTGTTTAATATTAATTGTAAAAATTCCATTGCAACAGGCTCCCACTTATACTCAGGGTGTCAACGCTGGCGTGGCTATAACTGTTTATTTGAGCTTGTGAGTCAAGCGATAGAAAAAGAAAAAAATAATGTATACATATATCCATGTATAAACATTGTTAAAACAATTTGTAAATTTAATGCACCAGACAGGACGTTTTGATGCAAAAAACGGGTATATTAAGTTTGATGGACAACTGTGATGAAGAATTAATGGATTGTTACAGTGAAATTAAAGTAAATGATTGGATTTAAATTACTTTTATAGTACAATTAAAGTACAGTATTTCTAAAGTTTTTAATATACTGTTCCTTAATTTTTCATCACAATTATACTTGAAATTCAATATTTCAGTTTATGCATTAAAACTTCCAGTACTAGTACATTAAAATTCGTATTCGATTTGATATACCAATATCGGAAGTTTTTATGCATAAACTGGTGCATCAAATTTCGTATACAATTGTAATGAAAAATTAATGTACATTAAATTTAAAACTTTAGAAACATTTTATTTTTAATAATTTACTTTAATTTTACTACAATAGTACTTTTATTCCAATAATTCACTTCAACTTCATTGTAAAAGTACATCAATTTTTCTTAGTAATTGAATGTCCCAGTTTTTGCACAAAGACTTCCAGTTCCTTAGATTCAATAAAAAATTTTCTTTAACGGTGTAAAGTATCAAAGCTTTGAAAAGAAATACGCCTTTAAAAGTTTCACATACAGTTATCTTTCTATTATTTTTGTGTACAGGAAGCTATCGGTATAATAAACAGATCTTAATAATAAATCTTGCTTGTTTCAGCATCAGCCTGATCATAATAATATTAATAATAGTAATTGTTATTATTATTATTATTTACTGAATAGATGTTCATGTGGGTAAAAATGTATGCTCGTACATTCTTCCCATATTAACATACAATACAGTCTTCATTTGATATTCGGATTGCTTACCGCGAAATACCGCTTTTCAACTTTCCATTAAAATTTCCGCATATCAACTTTCCATTAAAATTTCCGCATATCAACCGTATTAATAGAAGCACAACAACAACCAGCCCGCATCCCTTTACAGTACAAAATTTTGTTGCAGGCAGAAGAGACGAAATAGTAAAGACGTTCGGCCCTAAGAGGGCGAAGATAGACTACGTTAATCAGAACGCTCGAGTCAGTACCGTGAAGGACCCGTTCTCCTTCGAGCCGGATCCGGAGAGCAAGCAGGAAGCAGCAACGCCGCCGATTCCGAAGCCTAAGAAGTTCTTCAAGAGTCGCAACGCTCCGAGCGCGGCGCTGGACCAGCCGCCGATTCCCGACGCGTCGATCTTCAAACAAGTACCTGATTCGCAGTATGTGCGAGCTCGAGCTCCGAAACAGTCGCAGCAGGCGACGCCGAAGCACCATCACCACCACCAGCAGCAGCAGCATCAGCAGCCGCAGCAGCCTCTGTCCAAGTCCTCGTCGTACGCCCCGCCCGCAAAGAGGAGCGTCAGCGAGAGCTTCGACAGCGACGCATCGAACCGCGAGGACGGCAAACCGCCGATAGTATTGAGAATATGCAAGGGCACGGCGAGGTTGGTGTGCGGCGATTCGCAGGACAGTCCGGACAGCGAGCCGGAGACGTACAGAATAACGACGCCACAGTCGAGTCCGACGAAGATCGAGCTAGACCGGAAGAGCTTCAGTCCCGAGGTGTCGCTGAAGCAGGATCTCAGGATGAGCGGCGGTTCGGCGCGGGGTTCCCACCAGCAGCAGCCGATCGTCACAACCGTCTCCATACCGCTCGACAATTCCGACATGCGAAGGACAACCCGCAGCAGAGCGAAGAACCTCCAGCTCGATCTGACGCCCGCCTCGTCGATCGTCACGTCGCCACCTCCCACCACTCCGAATTCCCACAGTTCCGGTCTATCGTTGACTCTCCGGAAGTCCGTTACCGACTCCAACAACACACTCATATCGCACTACGATATCGTTAAGACTGATTGTACGACGAGCTACACAAGCAAACCTACCATAGAACCGCTCATCGGTCGCGATCAACCACTGCCAACGACGACACAGGAGCTCATAGACATATTGTCGAGCGACGCTGATCATATGATGATCAGATCGGAGACCGTCTCCGCGGCCGCCGCGACCGTCGTCCCTCAGTCGCCGGACGAACCGTCGGACACGACCCTCGACGATGCCGTTCAACATTGCTCGATTGACATACCGACGGTCGACGCGACGTTGGAGCGCGAACCGGAGCCCGTCTTCGAGCAGGAGTTCGAGCCCGAGCCCGAACAACCGGTCGCCGAGGTCGAGGAATCGACGCCGATGGAAATGGAGCTGGAGCCACCGGCGCCGGCCGTCGACGCGGACATCGCCGCCGCGAAGACCCTCGTCGATCAGGACTGGTACTCCGGCAGCGAGGACAGCGAAGGCGCCAGCGGAAATGCCGATAACGACACGCCGATGAGCGCCCCGAGTCCTGTGTCGGAGCTTCTTCCGTCCGCACCCCTGGCGATGAATCTCGCGGCGAAGCCGGTGACGAAAAAGGGCAGCATATTCAAGAGCCGATCGACCGGCGCTACCAACGGCAACAAGAGGCGAGCCCTCTACAAACACAAGTGGTGCGACAGCGACAAGGAGTCCAGCACTCCGGAGAGCACGAGCACCGGAAACGCGACCCCCAACACTGCGTCCGGCTCCCACAGCAACGCCGGCTCGGTCGCCTTCGAGGAGGAATTCGAGGCCGAGCAACTCACCAGAGTTGTTACTTATCCGGAAACAGATATGGACTTTACGGATGAGACTGAGGCCATAACGAGCATTCGCTGCGGCAAGAACGTCAAAGGCGTGCGTATTCAGTTTTTCATTTTTTTTAAACGATCTTCTTTACTTATTTTTTATCGCTTCCTCAGAAAGCGATATAAGAATTGAAATTTTCATACCCCTTTCTCATAATGTTCCGTTATTCGCGAAGCTTCCTCTATGAGGAAGCCAACAATACAGAAAATGCTTTCTCATAGAAGAAGATTTACGAATAAAGAAATATTACGAGAAAGCGATATGAAGATCTCAATGTCCAACTTATTTATTTATTTGATTAACGAACCGATTAGATATATAAATGGTATTTCAATCATAATACGGCACATACGTTAGAGATTTCACTATATAATTAAACGTTTTTATTTTTTTTTTATCTACGTTTGACCAACGGTTTTCTGCTTTCATCTTACCAGTTCTACACTGTGGTGAAGAACGTGAAGAAGGCCCATCAGATACAGGAGAGCGGCGAATTCCAAGAGTTCAACGACGATGTAGAATATATTCTCGATACACTGCGGGAGAACAATCCAAACGCCACGCGCTGCCTTTCGGCCATAAGACTCGCCAGTAAATGCATGGCTCCCGCATTCCGAATGCACGTTCGGGCGCACGGCACGGTCGCTAAATTTTTCAAGGCGCTTCACGACGCCACGAAGGATCAGGTGGGTACCGCTAAGAAATGTTGAGTGTGAACTTTGTCATTGCCCTTTCGTTCCTTTCAGAGTCTCGGATTGTGTACGGCAACGGTGATGTTCGTGCTGAGCCAAGACCGTCTGGCGATGGACTTGGATCGCGACTGTCTCGAACTAATGCTCAGTTTGTTAGAATCCGACGCGAGTCACAAAGACGCTCTCGACGATTGTGGTCTCAGTCGCGCCGAACTGTTGAAAAACAAAGAAAAAGTTCGACAATTGTGCGCGGACATACAAGCTCAAGGCCACGCCAAGCATCTCAATCTCGACAATATAACCGTCGGTCAGCTCGCCATGGAAACACTTCTGAGCTTGACGTCGAGACGGGCGGGCGAGTGGTTCAAGGAGGAACTTCGAGAGCTCGGAGGGCTCGAGCACATCGTTAAAACCATCAAGGATTGCCATCGCCATATTAACGCCAGCGAAGTTACCCGCGCTGGCTGGTCGGAACCTCTCTTGGACAAACTTCGCAAGGTCGACAGATGCTTGCGCGTTCTGGAGAACGTGAGTAAAAATCTTCTCTGAATTCTCATTTTTTTTTCGTTCATCGATCGATGCGTCACGCGTTGATAAAATTATCTCCCTCAGGTGACTCACATGAACGAGGAGAACCAGGTGTACTTGCTCAAGTACGGCGAGGGGATTTTGGTCAGCACGCTGGCGAGTCTCTACTACCTGTGTGGTCAAGAAATACCGATTTATCCGACCATCGATCCGGGCGACAAGAGCTCGACCGGCGCGGTTGTCCGTGAATGCCTTTTCGCTATCATAAAAGTTCTCATTAATCTCACGCATCGCTTCAACCGACAATGTAAGTGCATTCGTTTTTGTTGTTTATCGTCTCGATGATAAAAAAAATTGTATTTCGAACTATGCAACTTACTGGTTAACATTTTTCGACGCAGCTTTCGGAAGCAAATCTATCGGCGCGCTAACGGGCGTGGTTGACTGCAGCCTGAATCTTTTGCTACGATTGCCCGATTCGCTACCGGACGAGAAGCGATTCGACTTAATGATGCTCGCCTTGATATTTTTGATCAACCTCGTTGAGCAGTGCGACGACAACAAAAAACTTCTCATCGAGTCGAGGGCACCGCCGTATCCGGAAAATTTGTTCGACAGTATGTTAAAGCGTCTATCATGATTTATTAATTAAACGATGACAATAACTTTTCGTTTCATGTTCAATAATTTTTCTTGTTCGCACACTCAGCCGACGAGGGTGGCGTCGAAGCGCTGATCGAACTGTTCTACAAGCAAGAAGAACTCGCCCGCCTCGAGGAACAAAAAACCGATGCGATTCTCGACGGGAAGAAAGATTCCGAACAGACGGAAACTGTTTCCACGACTACGAAGTCGCAGGAGGAGTTTATCGAAGAAACCGTTACCAAACGTACGATACTTTGCTTCTTATACGATCGAGGTTTTAATTCATGAGGAGATTCAAATTTCCGTTTTGCTTTGCAGTATTGCAGAAAGCTGGTCGTCACATGGAACACACACTCATCGGCGCATACGTCGTACTTCTACTGGGATACTTAGTTATGGATAACAAGGTAACGTAGACGAAATCTTGCTCCACCGATTTTGACTCGATGGAAAAAAAATTAAGGTAGTTATCGCGCGATAGGGGGAAATTCGTGTGGAGGGGATAGGTCGCATGGTGTGCGCGGCGAGGGGCTGCCCACTGCTGCGCGTCGTATCAGCGTCAGGAACAATATAAAACAATCTTTACTATTTTTTATGTCCGTAACTAGATGGTGAATTGCCTTACAATTTTTCGAGAAGGATCGTTAAACATCCAACTAATGTACAAAAAAAAGTTATTGAAATCGTAAGAAGGAATTATTTACGGTGATTGAGAAAGTAATCAAATTTGCACGATAGATAGGAAACGACGTGTACAAGGACTTTTTTGAAAGTCGCAAAACTTGCGTTCTAGATGGTCAATAATTTTTTACAAATTTACGTGTTTTCATGAAGCATTGAATAACAAATTCATAAAGTTTTAACGATTTCGTATGAAAATCGTTATCGCGCGATAACTACCATAAAGAAGATGAAAAAATCATAAAAATGAAAAAAATAATTTATTTGGAAATTAAAAAATTTTAAAATAAAAGAAAGGAAAATCCTGGTTTTAAGTAAAAGAAACGGAAAACCTTTTATATGTAAGAAATTTTGAAAAATGTTAAATGAAAGAAATTAAGAATGTTTAAAAATCTAATGAATTTTCGCATTTCAGGAATACGAAATGGTGGTGCGTAGCAAACTGCCGCAAAATAATTTCGCTACAATGGTGACTGTTCTCCAGAAATTCTTTAATTTCATGAATCTAACGGCATCGGTGAGTGTCGTCGTTCGGAGGAACCGCAGTTTTTTTCTTATCAGAGAATAGTTGATAATAGATTTACATCGATTTTACAGAACGAAGCGAGTAGCTGCGGTATCGCTGCTACGGATAAGGTGATCAAGTTCCTAAAGTTATCCGACGCGAGAGCGGAGGAAGAGAGGAACGAGCTACCGTTGCCGGCGTTAGAGGAGGCTAGCATAATGCTCGATCTCTCCTCGTCCTGATCGCGACGAGTGGGAACAACATCCGTGAGCAATTTTCTAAGCGATACACCGGAGGCGCCGACAGAGCCAAAGCTACGCGTGTCCAACAAGAGGTATTCCTTTCATAACAGTGTGGACGGACCTGTTTCATAATGACCACATATTTTGATATATATTTATTCATTTACATAATTTATTGCTGTATCTTTCATTATTATTACCGACTCGATGTATTTCTCTCGATTGCAGCAGAATTCTTTGTTTAACAGTGTTTTAAGGTTTTAGTTGTTACTTAAATGTATGAAGGAACGTAGTTATCGATAGAGACAGATGAAATGCAGGTGACTTTATCAGTAGGTACGAATGAATCCCCCCCCCCCGACGACGTGTCGAAAGTTCAATCAGCACAGTTCTCAGTTTCAAAAGTGTCGTGATCGTCCTCATTGTCCGGAAGCCCGAGTCTCGAAGAGGACACTCTCGAAATAATCGGGAAAAACGTTGCGCTTTCTGTTTGCCTTTTTTCTTTCAACGTCTTGCCAAAACCGTAAAGCTCACACAATACCCCCTATTCCACTATGTTCTTCTGTGTTCCGTCGTGAAATCCGTATGTTCGAAAAACAATTATTTTATTTTTGTCTTCAGACGCGACGATGCTCCGCATGTGGAACGAATCGCAATGTTAATGAATAATCATAAATTGAAAAGGAAGGAAAAAAAATGCAAGGATCGAGTGTAGGTCACTGATTAATTCGACATAGTGTTAAGCCGTGCAAGTTTATTTTAATATTAAATTAAACAAAAAAAAGAAACTACACTGTAAGCCTTGTAAATGTAAATTTATAAATTATAATTGTACCTTACATATGAGCAACATCGGATGATTTGTGAATACCTTCCGTCGATGCTGCTTAGTACGATCGAAGTGGAGACCCCGAAGCCGTCTATCGACTGCCTTGCCACACGCTCGTTTGGGAAAGGTTTTTTAACAACGAGATACGTAATAAAAGGCACGTGAAGATGATGACAGACTACATTTTCGATAATATAGAACAGCGTTAATGTACATTTAAAAAAAAGGTCGGGTCATCGTTGGAACTCCATTCGTAGAGGAACATCATAATAGAATAATCACGAGCGGCGGCCCGAAATTGTTCCCGCGATGCAGGTAGTTTTAAAATTGGCTACGTCGTCTTTGAGGATCTTGTTCAACATTTTTTTAATCATGTCTGTGGGGTTCCAACGGGGACTGTACGGATACTGATTGATCTTCGTTGTGTAAAGCTCGTCCTTCTGATCCATATGATAAATCGACTGCAGGTTCACGATCGGTGGATCCTTCGGAAAGCCGGGAGGCAAACGAATGTGTACGAGAAAATAGTAATCTTGTTGCTCGAGGAGGATGGATATTCGACTGCAATCCTCGGCGTCGTACTCTACGACATTGTGGCGCTGAATCGAGAGGAAACCGGCGATGAAGTTGCGTCGCTTCTCGAAACAAGTAGTTACCGATTCCATCTGAAATGTAACGAGCTTTATGGTGGAGAACTCTCGACGATCGTTAACCCTTAACGTACAGGATCCTTGCTTAACGAAGACCTAGAATTTGTCAAGACGCAACCTCCGAACGATTCGAATAACAAGTTTTTGTGCGTAAGGTGAAGTGTAACCGCGATGAGTGCGAGAGAAATAGATGCAATTTTGCAACCCAACAATCTCCCAAGCCGTTTATTTCTTGGGAAAATGACGAGAATAGTGAACTGCAGAATTACTGCGCGTAGTTTACCGTTCACGTATTTGTCCCTAAAAATTAACCGCCTTAGAGAATTTTCGATTGCAGTTTTTGTTACCGACCGAGGAGTTGCACTTCACCTTAAGGACATGTGAAACGACTCAGTCGGTAACCAAAATCTGTAATGAATGCGATTTAGAGACCGTAGATTTTTCGGAAAAAAGCAAAGCATTAGCGGATGTACAATTTACCCTTCCGCGTCCGATGGTGCTTCCGTTTCCTCTCGCACTCATATGTCACGTGGTACATCTTTCACATGGCCTTAAGAGAAAGCGAAACGAGATAGTTGCAATTTTCAGATTAACTTTATTCAATGATGCTAATTTTTTTGAGAAAAAAATTAATTCAGGTCGGATGCTAAATTAACGTGCTCATTCGGCTCGAATTTGCTTTTTCCTAAAAAAAAATTAGCATCCTTGAGAAAAGTTGATTAAAGTTTTCATTACCGACCGCGATATTTCGCTTCCCCTTACAAGAAGACATGGTCATTTGCTCTCGGCAAAAAGTCCCCCGTACTTGAAGGGTTAATCTCCCCTCAAAAAAAAAAAAAAAAATAGGTCGACAACGAAACGGTACCTTGACGGTGATAACTTTCTTGACCTCGTTTATGTAGTCCATCAGGCTTTTGTTTCTTTGATAAGGTGGAATGTGCATTGTACCCTGACCGCCGAAGATGTCCTCGAGCTGACTCGTGAGAAAGAGCTGAGGCGTGACACGACTCCAGTTTGGCTGCTGAAAACTAATAATCAGCATAGCGTCGTCTTCGTCCGCTTTGCCGCTTCGTCCGGGAAGACCCGAGAAGTCTATGTCCAGGCGGATCATAAACCTCGCTTCCGTCGGCGAGGCTTCGTTGGGAAGCAGAATAACTTCGACACCTTGCTGACGGATTTCCTGCGCGTCGATGATCATCTCGTGTCCTATGTGAAGTAAATGGTGGATTCTTCCCAACAGATCCAACTGCGAAATTGACAAAGAAATCCATTAATTTTTTTTATTTGAAGTCATCATTAATCCATTAACAATTATTGGGAGTACAAATTTGCACCCCATTTCGACTTTTGGGCATTCATGGAAAACAATTGATTCGTGTACCGGTGGATTTCTGGCACACAGACGTATTTTTAGATCTTACATATATTTTGAAAAATTGGGAATTTGTTTGTTGGGTTGGATGTTTGCCCTTCCCCCTCCCCCCTCCCCTCGGTTTTCATAGCATATAGAATGGATTCCGACAGTACAAAATTCCATTGTATATGCTGCAATTTCAGAATTTCAATTTGTATACCATATATATGAAAGCAGAGAGTATTTATTGAAAAGTTATTGAGAAGTTATTATTAAGGATTTAAAAGTTATTGGAAAACTATCGTTATAATTTGTAAAACATATTTTCATTCTATGGGGGCACACTATATTCTAGAAAGGGGCTTGCCCCTATCAAATAAATAAATATATAGAATGGATTATGAAACTCCGAAACTCCACTCTATATACCATAATTTTGGTGCTATAATTTCAGGTTTTAACGCACATATAATGAATTGCAAAATTCCGAAAATATATTCCATCGAAAATAGATTTCCACATGCTATGAACCGTGCGATTCATGTGAGTGCTCAAGCCAATATAACCTCTAGTAATAATAATAACAGTAATAATAGTAATAATTTTTTTTTACGAAGACAGAAGAAATTGTTTTCTTCCCAGTGACTCGGCGAGCCGTCAAGAACTCACTTGGTACTGCTTGTAGCACATAGCGAGTTCGCCGAGGACATTCAGCAAGCAATCAGAGTCCAAGGGATTCCAATTGGCGAGGCTAGGAATATGTTTCTCTATCATATCCGCGTCGGGATCGGACATAAACGAATCGTTGTGAAACTCAAAATCGGGTCCCATCTCGGGACAGTTGGAGTCGAACATTACGGTCCATTCGAGCATTTCTCCGGCGTAAGGTACGGACACGTTGAAACGATCGGCATTGTACCTTCCCGAATTTAACATAGCGTTCAGTTGTATGGTTCCGCGGCTCACACCTGAAAATTCGGAGATGTTTGTTTTGTGCCGATAATACTCGTCGCTCTAACGAACGACAACTTACCGAAGTTCTGAACATCGCGCACCCGCTTGATGAACGGCTCGAAAGCCTCGTGCGTGTCGAACGAATTTCTTTGATTCTGATTGGACATTGTTTTTAATTCTCTGATCCGCTACCGTGCGAGCAACGACGTTTCGAACATGCGTGTATTGTCATCGGACAAAGAATGTTGCGTCGTCGTTTAGGTCGGTGTTTTGTTTAACCTGCGCGAGGCCGATCAGCACTCGGAGAGTCACGGCAGACATCAACAAGAGAAACGTGCGTTTCCCTTCACGAGAGAGGGTGCTCAGTGCGAATAAGCACGCGCCTCGGCCAATCGCGGGTTCGCATTCTCTCCTGGCAAATCTGTGCGCCCGACGATAATGGAAATGCGCGCGCATCTTTCACTCCCCCACTAACAGGTCAATTATTATTTCTCTCGATTCGTCGGTGTCTTCGGCTGTTGCATTCGAGACGGCATTCGCGATCGCCGATTGGTCAGTTTCCACACGCTTCTCTCAATTCTGAGTCTGAGTCAGTTGTCAGTCAGAGACGCGCGTCGGAGCACACTTATCTTATCACTCTGTACTACAGACGAGCGCAATTGATCGAGAAGATTTTTCGGTTCCGTTCTATTCGCACTTCCAATAATTGCGGTACGAGGCGGCGAGGAAGTCGGTCGCTTCTTCGTGACTCAGTAAAATTAACGGTCGATCAATCTTTCATCGACGCGAGGGAGAGAAACGTTTATTTTTTTTATTTTTTTTTCGTAGCAACGTAGAGTTGTAGGTTACGAGCGAATATGAGCGCGAGTGCGGTTGACAATGTCGCGGGCAACGACATCGAGCGCGACGCTGACGCAGGAGATGCTTTCGGATGTGGGAGGTAAGTCCTAGGATTAATTGTTTATGAGGTCAATGACGTCCGGTTTGACGAATCTTTGGCGCGATTTACGGATCGATAGCGAGCAGCGGTCAAGGGAACTCTGAGAGCGGCGCAAGTGGCGTCGTTGTTTGAGCTCCTCGTTTGCATTATAGATAGACGATGAGTGTCGCGCGTGCTTCGACCGTAACAGGTTGAAGCACGTTCGAATCGACAACGCTGCCTTTGTCTCTCCGTTTCGCGAGATGGAAAATGCAAAGGGAGAAAAAAGGATTATCGGCAATGATGAAGTATCTCGTACTTTTGCAGAAACAGCGTTAGCCCCTACATGGGCCCGTTGCAGACGGCACCGACCGAGCGTTACGCTACTCACTACAAAATGAATCACAGCAAGCGCGGTCTCGCGATTATTTTCAATCACGAATTCTTCACCGTCAGCCACCTGAAGCCTCGCAGCGGCACCAATGTCGATTGCGAGAATCTAGTCAATACACTCAAGGATCTCGGATTCGAAGTAAATGACTTTCACAATGCCACTCACAAGGATATATCGAAAAATTTGGAAAGGGGTAAAGAACAAAAGAAATGTTACATACTTATATATAATAATAAATATATAAATGTACTGGTAGGTTTATGTGACTCGCGTGTTTCGCGCACGCGCAATAAATACATCTTTGATTTCGGTTAGATGTACGGATGTTGAATGTGAACTGTGGAGTGATGGAGTGATGGATCAGTAAAAACATACCAAATTTTTGATAATTAATTTTTTTTTTTTTTGGAAGTCGCTGGGCACTACGATTATGATAATTGAATGTCTTTTCTGTAAACGCGAGTCAAGAGTCGACGATTTTTTTCTACAGTAATTGAAAATCGAGATGACGCGAAGTCGAGGCTTTTTTCAGTGATCTATGAGAAGGTCATGAGTACTGAGTGAATATCTATGGGAGTCGTGAACGTCCCCGTAAATCTATATGATTGTGTCCGTGAGTGTGTGTGAGACACACACTCACGGACTTCCATATATTATATATTATATATTATATATTATATATTATATATTATATATTATATATTAT
>JAPYZD010003650.1:0-12608 GCA_030522725.1 Ichneumoninae sp. B BG-2022a
GACCAAACAATAAATGGACCAAACAATCAACGAATCAATGAACCAAATAATGAACGAATCAATGAACCAAACACCTAACGAATCAATGGACCAAACAATCAACAAATCAATGGACCAAACAATCAACGAATCAATGGACCAAATAATCAACGAATCAATTAACCAAAAAGCTTACGAAGCAGCGAATCGGCGAATCAGCGAATCAGCGAATCAGCGAATCGACTAATCGACGAATATAATAAAAATGCTAATTATATAAATACTTGCAAACGAATACATAGAGATAACACGCTTCTCTTATTTTTTTTAGCCGAGAGCAAATGGGAAGAACTGCATCCCGGTGGCGAAAGACCGCCCGCTCTTCAGGAACACAGCGCGGTTGCTTACAAGGATTGCCTCTACGTGTTTGGGGGCGAGCTCGGTTTTTCCGCCGGTACCGAGACACCGCTCTGGGTTTACACCGTCAAGGTAAAATAGCAGTATAAACACACACATAGTCTATACGAATCCATATACAATTTATTCAACCGAAATTTAAATTTGAACGAAACAAATTTTTTTTTCTGTCGGTCATGCGAACTTAGATACAAAAAAATGTTTTAAAATCCTACTTGACTCTCGCAATCCTGAATCTGAAAATGAATCCCAATGAATTTCAAACCATTCACAATTCTAGTCACGCATTTCCGGCTCGTGCAATAAAACAACGCGGCGACTGTTCGGCAAAGGGTTAATCTACTTAATCGGGTGGGTGATGCGGAGCCCAAAAAACCTAATTAAAAAATGGACCCAATACATAGATTCATGACATAAAAATGGTGAAAAAAATGGTCTGGGCTTTGAATGGTCTTATTATTATTGTTACTATTATTATTATTATTATTATTATTAATGAAATTAATCCTTTTACAAATATAAATAAGAAAAATCACCATTAGTCGATAATTAAGTTTGATCTTAAGACAATATAAATAGCCATTTCTTTAATAATAATAATAATAATAATAGTAACAATCTACTTTGTCCGTCGGGTCGTCGCCGTACATTTTTTTCTCGGCCCTCGCGCAGGCTTAAGAATCACCTCCGACGACAAATCTACCGAAGGGAGAAGCATACGTAATACGTACACGAAGAAAAATAAAAGAAAAACCCCTCCCGGAAATGACATTTCCAAGGGGAAGTTTTTCGTGGTGAGGACCCTCTGTCGACAGAACGTGAAACAGCTTAACATTTTTATTGGATTTCGCGGTCGGCTTTGCGATATTTTCAACGACAAATTTACTCATAACCTCACAGCGAAAAATATCGGTCCACTATACCGGCTGGAGGGACCCCGGAAAATACCCTTTATGACGGTTTTCCGGCACTTTTTCGATCGATCTCTCGTGTAAGGTATCTTGTTTTTTTTTTTACATTGAAGAAAAAGTTTCCAAATCAGACAATTTCTCTTGTGCTTTATCCGTCAATTTCGCAATTTCCGGTTACTTACGAGGGTTCGCGTGATCGTCGAATCCGGGTTATCGTGTATCGGACGACTTGGCTCGGTTTGTAGGATGGTGCAATAAAACGACTCGACGAAGCATTTTCGTTCGTCTTATTCAAGTTTGGCCGAAGATGGAAATACCTTGGCGTGCCAAGAAATGGAAAGAGGCGAAGAATTCGACGATTACTCGGGCGATTGTCAGGAATAACCTCATTGTAGAGTATTCAATAGGGTTTGTGTATTGTCACAGTTCATAGTTGACGTTTTTATCAACAAAATTCATATTTTCCTAAAAAGACAAAAAAAATGGTACGGTTGTATAGAGGGTTAAAAACTGAACAAATTTCTCCTTTACAAAATTTTTCTAGCGTGCATAGTTTTGGAGATACGAGCGATTGTAGCTCTCAACCAATGGGACGGCGCCGCGCGACCGCTCGTGAGACCGGCCGACGACACCGTCGGCCGGCAAACTTTGATCGCTTGTAACTTGACAACTATGCATCGTATAAAGTTTTGCCAAAGGAAAAATTTGTTCAGTTTTTCACGGAGAATAAGAATCCACAATCGTATTGCACAATTTTTTGACACTGACAATTGTATCGTGAAATTGAATAAAAAACATTAGAAAATTCGTTCGATCGTCGTCGGTATCGCACCGAACATCATTGCTGTCTTCTGGCGCGTTTTTCTATCGTCTCCCGAGGTTTCCTCCTTCCACCGTACAAACGATGCTGCGGGCGTCTATATATAGAGCGGCAAGACAAATTCGTTGTCGACATCGAATCCCCCGAGGATTCTTCAGTCGCCTCCGCCTATCCGTTATGCGTCACGACAACACACTCAATAGCGGAAGATCCACCGTGGTTCTCTCAGCGGCTCGGTGTTATATATACTAGGGGCAAACGGAACCTTGGGGCAAAATGGACTACATGTGCCAATTTTTCGCTGCAGGAAGGTAAAGAATTCTGTTTTGCCCCGTTGTCCCCTACGATCACTGTCCAGCCGCCTATATCCATGCACTGTGAAGTTGAGCGCTTTCATCCTAACTACTATTATCCCAATACGTTCACATTCTGCAGAAAGTGCCTATATATTATCGTCCTCGTTCCAGAGTTTTCCCTTTACACGACGAGCCCCTTCAGATGTAGGCCCTTCCCGTCGTTCGACGTCAAAATTCTCCAGGGATCGGCAAACCTCGTTACGGATGTCGCCTCGCCCATCCCACGACTATGTATCATCGTACATGGCATGATTCGTGTAACGTAATGGCATTTTTTCGACCCTCTGAAGTATCCCTCTCTTCCCAACCCAAAAAAGCTCACAAAATCTCGAAAATCATTGTTCCGGTTACCAAAATAAGTTGCTCACACTTTTTTATTGACTACTAGCAAGGAGTGATGCGCATCATGTATACCGTTTGAATTCCCGCGTTTTACAACAGCCTATCAAATTCCCCCTAAAGGGGCTCTCAACTTCGATACACATCGATACTTTCGATACATTTCGATACTTTTCCATTCGAGTTGTAATGTGTTTCCTTTTATTTTCAACAAACGCGGAAGGGGAAGTACAAAATACTGTTGTGTATACAGTTTGGATTCCCACGCTTCATGATGGCCTATCAAATTCGATCTAAAGTAGCTCTCAACTTCGTTATATATTGATACTTTCGATACATTTTGATACTTTTCCATTCGTCTTGTAACGTGTTTCCTTTTATTTACAAAAAACGCGAAAGAGGCAATTGTGCAAAATACACTTGTGTGTACAGTTTGAATTCCCGCGCTTTATGACGGCCTATCAAATTCACGCTGAAGTGGCTCTCAACTTCGACACATTTTGATATTTTTCCATTCGGCTTGTAATGTGTTTCCTTTTATTTGCAACAAACGCGAAATGGGCAATTGTACAAAATATTGTTGTGTATACAGTTTGGATTCCCGCGCTCCATGACGGCCTATCAAATTCGCTCTAAAGTGGCTCTCAACTTCATTACATATTGATACTTTCGATACACCTTGATACTTTCCCATTCAACTTCTAATGTATTTCCTTTCATTTGCAACAAAAGCGAAAGAGGCAATTGTGCAAAATACAGTTGTGTATACGGTTTGAATTCCCGCGCTATATAACTGCCAATCAAATTCACGCTGAAGTGGCTCTCAACTTCGATACATATCGATACTTTCGATATTTTCCCGTTCGACTCGTAATGTGTTTCCTTTTACATGCAGCAAAAGCAAAAGAGGCGATTGTGCAAAATACTCTTAATGCTCTGTTCACGCCTCGCGTATCCCTGACCAGGAGGATGGGGGATTGAGCCCCAAACCTTCAGTGTATACCAACCTACCACTGTAACATACTACTGCTGGATCCTTTACGACCGCACTATTGTCCCAATATGGTGGTCCTCTTCCTCACTCCGGGGTGACACCCTTGACGCGGATTGCCATGGCGGAAGATGCTGGCAAAGTGGAAAGAGGAACAGGGAAGGGGTAGATGGAGGGGGAGGGTCGAGAGGGGAGGGGGTGAAACGTGTAAAATTGTTACCGATGACGTAGCTATTGATTTAGCGGTTTCTGTCGAGGGTGCCGAGAGCACATATAGGATACACTCGCCCCTTCTCCATTTCGAGGGTCCCCCCCCCTCCCGCTTCCCCACCCCCACCTCTGACAACGGCGAGGACGACAACCCCATGGGCATCCTCTCGACTCCGTGCCCTTCTCGGCACTGCCACTGTTTCGCTCCGAACGAAAACGAGAGGTGGCGAACTACCGCGACGCTAGACATCGTTAAGGGTCACCTTCGCACCGGGGATTCGATAGAAGCTTTATGTACAAAAGTCCCGATCGTCATTACCAAGAAACGACGACAAAGGACCGAAGAGGGGACCGTGTCGTCATTTATCTTCGGTCAATCGATATGACAATTTATGGCAGACTTAACCTCCACATTTACTTTCGCAGGATTTCACAGGACTTTATGTATTCCATTTGTTTCGGGAGAATAAAAAATGTTGGTAATTTTTTTTACTAGGGCTCAATTCGAAATTTTGCTATCGAGGTTTAGTTTAGTTTATGACATTTTTTAAATAAATCCAAATCGTTTTTGGTGTTGTTCTAGTAATAAAGTAGATTGCAAGTTGAGGTCGTTTTTTCTTGGCTCCGATTGGCTGTTCTTCTAGATTCGATATATATCGATTCTCAAAACGTTTTTAAGCGGGAAGTCCTACGAGCGGGAAATTCAAACGAGACCCACGACTTCATATGATTCTAACGTCATTGTTGCTTTATTATTAAAATAAAAAATGACTACAGACCCATTTTCATGAACCCAAAATTCACAATGATGGTGACGCGGACACAATTTGACGATACATCTGGAAAATATTTTAATTTCGCGATATTGGTAATCACGTGATCAGAAATATGCTAACGCCACAGGCGTATGTGATTATCGAGTCCCTTCTGGGCGCGGGAGGGTGGTGTAGCATCCCCTAAGACTCCGGTTCGAAGTGTCGCGTCGTGGAATTCAATATAACGGTCTCGTGACAAGGGAAGAGGGCGAGGCGAATGTAACTCGTGCGCGAAATTGAAATCTCCAAGTCTGTCCCCGCGATTTCTCCTCCGGCGGGTGGTTCGGGCGCTGCCTAGGAAAGGGAACGTTGCCCGTTCGCCGAACTCAGTCGATCCCTCGGTCTATACCTTTTGGAAATAATAGTTCTCAATTACGTTATCAATCGTGGGACGGAGGCGAAAGTGAGCAGGGGCTCAGCGTCGAGCCTAAATTAATGGGGTTTACATCGCGCAAGCGAGGCACTTCGCGACCTCCCAGCTCACACTTCACGTTAGATTGCATCGTAAATCGATGAAAAGTGATGACCCAGCGGGAAGGAAGAGGAAACCTGATGAACTCACCCCCATCGTGTGCACGCAAATTTTTCTTAACGCCGTTTTCGATTTTAAACCGCCACGTACTGGGTTCAACGAGCGCTTGGAATTTTCCAGTTGGGAATTGTCAAACGGTTCGGAAAGCAATAAGATGTGGCATAAAAAATCTGACAAAATTCATAGAGGTAGCTTAAAGTATAGTTTCTGTGATGGCGGAGAAAAAAATTGTTGCAACCACCCATGTCGTTACAGTAGCCCGAAATAGCCAAAACGATTTTTTTTCTCATCTAACGATTAGCTAAACTTTACCTAAATTTTCAAATGATTCAAAAAGTAAGAAATTATGACATAAAAAATCTGAAAAAATTCACAGAGATACATCGAAGTGTAGTACCTGTGATAGCAGAGAAAAAAATTTATTACAAAGATCCGCAACATAGTTGTACCTAAAATGGCTCGCAATCACCCAATTGACTCTCTTATTATCGGAGTCAATAAAATATCAATTATTTACGCATTCTATCGTTGCCTGGGTGGAATTGGTCGTAATCGAAGGAATTTCTCATTGTTTCGAGCCTGATTCAATGAGAGACTTGTATGATAGTCGATCGATGGAAACTCCCGGTGAGTGCATTGGTAGCAATTTCCCTTCGTTACTATCAGACTCAATAGTCCGCGGTGTTTTTCGTCCGTGTACGTGTGTACATTCCGCGCGACAACGGAACTCGCTCGATAATCGAACGCTTCAATAAACCACCTGCCAATTTTGCAATTAATTGCACGTGTACCAAACGACCGACTTTAACACGAGCCATTGGAGTGGGTCGAACGCATTCGCGTGTAATACATCGACGATTTGTCGTCAAACTATAAATTATTGGATTGCGACGTATACAATACAGGATACGATTGCGAATCATTAATTACACACATTAATCTAATTACGGAAGTACAAACGTTTTATCAGATGTTAAATAAAAATTATTGTCTTAGGAAAAAAGTTACTTCAAAGCTTTTAGCTTGAGTCAGAAACAAAAAAGACGGCACATCATCCAGCTTTATTAGTCGAAGCCGCTTTTCCGTCGATCCCATTGGCCGTCGCCCGCTGCTCGATACTAATCGATTATCGACGGAAAAGGCCGGGAATTCAAACTCGTTATTCAAACAAACTCGATAAACGCGGCCTTTGATAATATCTAAAGTAATTTTGTTGTAATGCAATGGTTAAATTATGTATAAATAAATAAATAAATGTTATAAAATTGTATATGAATACATTTTTATCTATACCGTTTAAATTATATACAATTTAATTTAAATCAAACCAAACATGTTTACCAGCGTAAAAGCTGATATACACAGCTTCCTATAATAATCACCAATTTATGCTCCGATGAGGACGGATCAATGAGGGGTATCTGCTATTTTCGTCAATGCCACTTCAACTTTATCCAATATTCAGTGAGACCCTCTTCCGCTTGTTACCTCGACGACAGCGGCATCGTTTTCGTGCTCTCCTTATTTCGCTGTCTGAAGTGCAATCTACAGCTACGACCAGGGGTTGGGAACGCAAGGGTCGTTTTTGGCAACATCTGGTGTCAACAGCTCTTCTCTCCTCTCCGCTCTCGGATGTACCTTTTGCTAGGTCTGAGACCCGACGCGCCGGCTAGATTTTCTCCGACACCCTCGTGCGAGTCGGCGGAACCGTGCGGCATCAAGGGTGTTTTCCTCTCGAGAAACCGTTCGCCCTTCGTCGCCCGCTCGTGGATATCATGACCAACGAAGCACGTTTAAAAGTTCAAGGAGCCACGCGTTCGCCGAATACAAAGGACGCCCAGTGAACGCAAGTGCTGAGGTGATCGATCTTTTGGGCATTCTGGTGGCAAAAGAGAAATTGCGATACATTTGGGCAATCCCATTTGCAGTATGTAACGCTATGTGACGCCATGTGGTACAGTCACGCAAACGAAATACATCTTGATACAATCAGTTACGTGTGGACTTAGTCCTTTAGGCTTTATTGATGATGCCCTCTTCAGCTGGAAATAGTTTAACGGCGGGAGTTTCGGTGCATTTTAGTAACGTGACTTGGATGCGTAGAGTTGACGTACTTTGAGAGAACCTTCAGGGGATGCTGGAGCTGTTTTTTTCTATTTTTTAACCTGCTTTACCTGTTTTACCGACGGACCTAGGCAATTTTTCAGTTCCGACTTAGCATTGTTAATATGCTACGCATATGCATCAAATCATATAGGATTATAATATTGGCATAAACGCTTCGGTGTGCAGTCGAATTTTGATTAAAAACTTACAAGGAATGAAGAGAACCGAATATTATAGTTTGCGAAAGTGCGTGAACGTAGTGTCACGATTGACGTACAGGTGGCTCTGCATCGTGCCCTACACTACGTTTGTGCCGACCGACAGCGGTGGATGCGCGGTTGGTGTGCGGCTTCGGTGGTCCCCAGAGTCAAGCAGAATCGTTCGCGGTTAGTACTTGGATGGGTGACCGCCCAGCCGTGCATTAACTGGCGCATTGGAACCGTTGAGCGGGAGGTCGAATTCTAAGGATTGGTGTTCGTACTCGAAGTATCGAATAAAAACGTCAAGACTCAGTTGGAATGACCGGCTGTATCGGCGCAGGTTCTCCGCAGTTTCCCTGCACCCTCGTGCAAATGCGATACAGTATGGGGGGTAACAGCGGCTGCGGCCGTGAACTTTACAAATGATTTGAAGACTAGAAAAAACAATTGAGGAATAGCGGCTTGAAGGCAGAAAAATAGCCAGAGCCATAAGGGGAACTTGGAAAAAAAAACGTTTGTGCCGTGTTCATCGCCGCTGATCACCCGACGCAAGTCGATAGACTGAATTATCGCAGTTTACACTATACGTGATTATCTTTTGAGTGAGCAACTTTCCGACGGTTTTAGAATATTTGGAGAACTTCACAGAATCGGCATGCACCCTCTTTTGACGTATGCAAGATCTAGAATTTTTTATATCCAACAGAACGGATGCTGTAAGCATTTCAGCGGCCATGTTGGTTTCCGCGACAGTTTATAATATTCGATTTTCTTAATTTTTCGGAAGATTTCGACCGAAATTCGAGTGCACGCCGAATCGTTTATGTTATTAATACAGTCCTACAAGATTTGAAGCACACGCGTCGCATGGTAACGATGAGTAGTGAAAACTACGAAATCGCCTATTTTCGTCGGTAAAACAGGAAGGTCCAGCAGCCCCTTCAGAGCAATGTACGGGGTAGAGAGGACGTGTTGGCGCTATTGGTTGGGGCCAGTTTGGACGCTAGTGATTCGGCGCTAATGGTTAGCGCCAGTTTGGATGCTAGTCATTTGACGCTTATGTTTAGCACCAGTTGAGACGCATCATTTGGGACTAATGATTAGAGCCTGTTTGGAGGCTCGTGATTTGACGCTGATGGTTAGCGCCAGTCTAGAAGCCGGTGATTTGATGCTAATGGTGAGCGCCAGTTTGGATGCTATTAATCTGACGCTAATGGTTAGCGCCGGACTGGAGTCGGTGATTTGACGCTAATGGTTAGCGCCAGCTTCGGCACTAGCGATTTCGCGTTAATCATTTGTGCCAGTTTAGTGACTTGACGCTATTTATTTGGCACCAATGTTTTGTATTTGGAACCAATAAAATAAAATAAAATAAAATAAAAAATTAACCTCCTGAGTACAAAATTTCTAAGAAAGAATTCTATGTCCAACTAGAGGGTCGCCCACCAACTGTCAAATTGACAACTGTCTACTGTCAACTCTCCCGTAAGTCCACGTTCACGCTGAAGTATCAAGTATAAGTGTCAAGTATCACAGGCAAGTCCAAAATAAATAGTAACAAATAAAAAATGAAAGTGCCTTTCCACAACACCTTGGTCATTTCCCTCACTAGAAAATCCAATTGGAAATTTAATAGATTCTCTCTTGAGTGGTTTGACTGGAGGTAGCACTGAGGCGCGTTTCGTTTTTTTTTTACGTGGAACGATCGCCAGGAGCCCTATGAAACGACTTTTCGCACGCTGTACACTCCATCGAAACCCCCTTGGAATGCACAACACACACACTACACGCACGTTTGTTCGAGGTTTCTTTGGAGTGACGCCGTGTGCGTGTGCGTGTGCGCCTTATAATTCTCTGCTTAAACTCTTCTAAGTACACTTGCTGCTCTGGGGTGTCGCGGTCTCCAGGATATATGTCCAAAAAGCGACCAGCTTCCCCCTCTGGCTGCAATCTGTTCGACAGTCGCCGGACCGTCATGTCGGATTGCTCGACATTGGCCGCATTCTTGCTTGCAGCTCAAGGCTCTCTAGTGTCTCGTTGTTTTCGTCGTGTGGGGGAATCCTGAATGGATGGTAGCCGAACATCGAAAAAACAATGTTATTCGGTGTGCTCGTCGGGCGATGGCCGCTCCTTGTTGACTTATCAGTCTCCAGTCCGGTAAGTCGGCAAACAAGGGGCCATTACCGAGGGTTTGCAACCAATACTTTATGCCCAATAGTGCCCCATTTTCCGGGGCTTCCATGAACGCCTCAACAATCAGCCGGTTTTGGGCATGCGAAAAAATGTATCTTCTACGGGCTCGACGAGTTGGTGCAACGATCCGACGAGCGCGGTAGGCATGCATGACTTGGCGAAATCTCTGTCGATCATCAACTCGGCCGGGAAGCAATTTGCCGCCAAATTGGCGCAAAAGGTTCTCAATACGTTCCTCTCTTTCCAGCTCTGGTACATTTGGCAGTGGAATCGGCCATTCTTGGGCGCTCCTTCTAAGGCACTAGTGTTTGTGCGCTTCTTCTTTGGCACTAATGTTTGGGCGCGTCTTCTAAGGCACTAATGTTTGGACGCTTTTTCTTTGACTCTAATGTTTGGGTGCTTCTTCGTTGCCACTAATGTTTGGGCGCTTCTTCTTTGCTACTAATGTTTGGGCGCTTCTTCGTTGCCACTAATGTTTGGGCGCTTCTTCTTTGGCACTAATGTTTGGGCGCTTCTACTTAGCCACTAATGTTTGGGTGCTGCTTCTTTGGTACTAATGTTTGGGCGCTTCTTCTTCGCCACTAATGTTTGGCCGCTTTTTCTTTGACGCTAATGTTTGGGCGCTTCTACTTTGGCGCTAATGTTTGGGCCCTTCTACTTTGCCACTAATGTTTGGGCACTTCTTTGTTGCCACTAATATTTGGGCCCTTCTTCGTTGCCACCAATGTTTGGGCGCTTCCTCGCTGCCACTAATGTTTGAGCGCTTCTTCTTTGCCACTAACATTTGGGCGCTTCTTCTTTGGCACTAATGTTTGGGCGCTTCTTCTGTGGCACTAATGTTTGGGGGTTTCTTCTTCTTCGTTTGGCGTTCATTGGTCGGCTCTAGAAACTCAAGCGTCATTTGCTCGAGTTGCTTAGCGCTACATGTCTAAAGCCAATTGCGTGGTCCTACATCTTCGTCGATAATCTGTCGCCATTTGTTTGACGCTGATATGTGTTCTCCACCGGCTCGATGACACTTGCTTGGTACCACATGTTTGGCTTCAATTGATTTCTCGGCACTAATTGTTTGGAGCTACTTCTTTTGCGGTATCGATTCAGCACGACGAATGATTACAAATCGGTCTTTAAGCATCCGGACGCAAAAACATGTCGCGCCAACGCTGTGGCGTTATAGCCGTTGACTTATCCGTAAAAACCTCGCTCTTTTTGCAACAAAACGACCTCCTGCAGGCGGAATTCTCAAAGGCCATTGGCTATTTCCGCAACTGAAGCGTTCCATTCACGTGTAAATTATCGAGAGAGCTGAAAGCCTCATCGCTATCTCGTCTCGTACAAGGTTCTCCGTCAAATGAGCTCCATTGCCGAATGTTTTCTTTCACTTCGATAATCGAAGTGAATCCTGTACTAACTTAGTTTTTCTGGAAAAATGTCCTGAATAATCGGAACTTTTTTTTCAACCCCCCCAAACCAATGTGAAATCTGCTTCTGTATCTTTCTGGGAAGAAGCAAATTCAAAATTTGTGTTGACTCAAAAATGTTGCACACTCGAAAAAAAAATGGATTACAGTTTTTGCTATCGAATGCGTCCGTTTTTCGAAACCATTGAGAAACGGCGACAATTTTTCTTCGAATGCCCCAATCACACTCTCACACTATTCACGGAATGGAGCAAGTAGTGTAGGAGTATGAATAGTCCGACTAAGAACTCGGCACGATGTCTTGTCATTTTAGCAGTGTTACATTCTTGGCATCTCCGCCGTTTGGTTTCCGGGTAATTTATGTGTACACGTATAGTATGCGAAAATTCTAATAGACGGCGCTCGATACAGCGTTCGCGGGTTTCGAACATAAACGGTTTTTTACAACGAGGATGCGGTGAAAAATTATCGATAGATGTTCCACCCACATGGAAATAAAGTGTATTTGGAATATATTGAAAAATGTATTTCGAATATACAAAATATATTCTGTTCCAAAAATTGCATATGTCGAATATATTTTTCATTGTACTTCAATAATATACAAGGTATATAAAAAATATATTCGATATGTATTCCACATATATTGTGAATATGAGTTTCATATAAAGAAGTATACCTGGTACATATCTGAAATATATATACTTTACATTTCGGAATATATTCCGAATATACGTGCAATATATGTTTGATATATTTCGGAGAATACCTAAAATGTATGTTTCATATACTTTGGGGTAACGGATTTTTAACTGTTAACTTATTCATAATCTGACAGTATGAACATCGAGCTTTTAACATTAACATTAACAATTAAATTAACATTAATGTATATGCATCTAACATAGGGCCATCGCATGCCTACGACGATTTAAGTTTCAAATTAAAATTAAAATTTTCCAAGATCTGGATAGCCGAGTTGGTTAAGGCACAACGGTCGTACTGTTACGACCCAGGGTCGACAGTTCGATCCCCTTCGAGTGACAAAATTATCAGCGTTTTTCCGGGATATTCTTTTGCCTGTCGATAGACTAAGTTCATATATATAATTAAACGTGAAAATCACTTAATTTTTCAAATTTTTTAGCTGAGATTCAATACATAGGATATACTTAGGATATATGACACTTGTATCTAACTTATGTCCGGAATTCATCCGGAGCTACATTTGACATAAACGTTGAATATACAATATATATACCTAAATTATATATTGAATATATGTTTCGAATACATTTTTTGTTCCAAAAAGTACGTA